>JBBPUD010000127.1:0-54196 GCA_038094475.1 Phylloporus aff. rhodophaeus | reverse complement strand
TCCACGCCAGTTGTGAATTGAATACGCACCACTCAAGCTTTGACCCACTGCTCGCCCTCGGCTTGCGCAGCGATGTGATCCTGCAACGACTCCACGTCAAAGGCACGAGGAACGCTATACTAGTCGTAATAGACGAATCGCCGCTACACGTTCCTGCATTGGATATGTTTACACTACCGTGAGCACAGATCATAAATGTGATGTAAGGAGACCGACATCTGAGCTGTTCCGAACGACAAGCCCTCTGCGCAAACGACCTTGGTGTGGCTTTCTGTCGACAAACAATGAGGGAAGAGCGCTGAGGTAACCTCTGCATCGCAGGATATGCCGCAATTGTGCCAGAACATTTATCAATCTTCTGCGACTGAACTGAGGCGGCGACACCCGCACCGCGAACGAGAACATCGACCGGTCGACGACACGTTGGTTGTGTTGCTACGTCGTTGCCAACTCATCGTTGGCTTGGGGTTGAAGATGAACGCTTCTTGCAGAAATTGATATTTGCGGCTGCGAAATGTCTTTTGGGGCTTGAGTCTGGAAGTGGCCAATGTGGGTGGGCCAACTTGGACCGCAAAAATAGGGTCATTACTGTAATATCGATACCATAGTTGAAGAAATAGAATGGCAAACCTGGTCACTTGAAAGGGCCGTGGTTCGAATGGGTGATATTAAGTCACGGAGGAGTGGTGATAAGTGCAGACCCCGCTGTGACAATAATGTAGAATGGGATTAATTGGCAACAGCACACAGCAGCGTGTCTGGGCGTCATGCTGAACATGGTGTCCTCGGCGTGGTCCAGTGCAAGGCGTTGATTCCGAGAACTCGTCAGCTCAGCGCTTAGCAAAGAGGTCTGGCCCCGACTCTCATCCTTAACTTCCTTTAAACCCAGTCTAAGACGCGCTTGTCGGGAATTTTAAGTCCACCATCGCGACGAGCTTCGGATGGCACCAGATATTCAGGTGATTCCTGGGCATGCTCCGCACCAAGAGTCGGCTGATTCATAGTACTGGCAAAACAAGACCCAACGTCAAGCTCAAAGTATGTCTAATTATCACTCTAATGACGTAGCTATTCGGTTCGAATGGGCTTCGTTAGTGTTGAGCCAGTGGGACCCCCTCCACCAGACTTCACACGATATATCATCAAAATTGATGATCAATATATAGCTGGAGGCGGCTTCGGCGATGTCTACAAGTGTCGGTACACCGGTGGTTTAAAAGAACAGGAGGTGATGAGCTTGATTTGGTTTCCATGTTCCCCAATATTTACCTCTACCTTAGGTTGCTGTGAAAGCGTTGCGATTCAAGTTTGCTGATGGGGACACACAAGATAAACTTATCCGTCAAGGTAGGAGTTTATATTATTTCCATCGACAAATCTTCTCATGATCGCTATGCTGTTCCAGAGTCTCCGTAGAGAACTCGGGATTTGGAAGAGACTCAATCATAATAATATTGTCCCATTCGGAATGCGTGGTGCAACATCCCTAGTGTCGTTGTGGATGCCCAATGGAACTCTTCATGGCTTCTTAGCGGCGCACGACAATAAACTAACCACTCCACACAGACTTAAGATTGTACGTTTACTCCATGTCCTTCCCCTTTTCGCTTCTAATCCCACGTGGCCACAAGTTACACGATATTTGCAAAGGGTTGCACTACCGTAAGTTGGCGTTGTTGTCATTCCATGATACCAAAAGGGCTAGCATATCACAGTACATTCGTTTCCCGTTGTCCATGGAGAATTGAAATCCGTAGGCAGATTCGTTTCTTCAGTACCCTTCCTTTCTCAACGCATTACAGGACAATGTCCTTCTCGACGCAGACTACACCGCACGCTTAGCCGATTTTGGACATGCTTCCTTGGCGGGCGATATTCCAGAAGCATACACCTACCTCCAGAGATCCACTTGCAGACCGGGGGCCCTGCGTTGGATTGCACCAGAACAAATCGATGAAGAGACGTATAGCATGACGGCAAAGAGTGATATATACTCTTTAGGATGTATCGCTCTACAGGGAAGTCTCATCAGGGAAAAGTGCCAGCCCGTTTTCATCGTATTTTAGGTGTTGTCAGGCAAACAACCATGGTCCGAAGTCCGCATGGATGCAGCTGTTATCAATCACTTGCAGCAGGGTCATACGCCAAGGCGACCAGAGTCTCGAAAGATGGATGACTTGCACTGGAACTTCATTCAGCGTTACTGGCTGCCGTTACAGGACAGACCCACAATCGATACCATACTTCCGACTATAGAACGGCTGTGGGACAATTCCCCATCATTCATGCTCCGCGATTCATTTATTTCATCGTCAACTCGGGCTTGCGAGGATTCGTGTCTGGATGGTTTGTCAACGTCTCTTCCGAATCTTTCCCCAGTGGAGGCTTCGGAGATGAACGACGACCTACTTGGCGGGGCCAAAGGTGATCAGACGAGAAACATAATGAATAACACCAACAGCTTTAATCCCATAGTAGGCACTAGCCATCCCCAATACTCACATCCGATTGGAGAGGGTGGCTTAGCCGAATCGGTGAGTCGAAGAGCGCCGACCGTGCATTCGTCCGACATGATGAAACAATTTCATCAAAACGGTCAACATTCCCGGACGGTTAAGCAAGGATCCATTCGAGCCTCCGAAGAGCCTGAGGTAGTCAATATAAACGACCTGGAAACCGATGACGTCGTGAGAGCGTACGTGATCAAGTTTCCTCTGGAAAATGACTGACTCGATATTACCACCTTGGCTTCAAGGACAATCGAACCCACGACACAAAAGCTGCGGAAGGTTGGTAACGTCTGGTGCCGTGTTAGCAATGCAATTTTACTCAATTCCTGCTAGATTATCCATGGCAGATGGCCGTGGCGTGATGACGGAGGAACACTAATGAATCAGTCATCCGCCGCGACTAGGTCCTCTGTACATTTGCCAGACAGCGTAAAACAACCCCACATAAACGATCAACGTACTCAGGTGGTTAGGCGAGGATCCATTAAAGCTGTTGGAGAACCCGAGGTAGTCAATATAGCGGATCTGGAGGCCGATGACATCGTTATAGCGTATGTGATTAAGGTCTCTCTGAGATGTGTCTGACTTGGTATTATCCAGTGTCATGGGTCCAACAGGGTCCGGAAAGAGCACGGTGAGGCAGATAATGAGTAATATTGTTGGTTAATTCATGGCCACCCTAGTTCATACGTGCTGCGAGCGGACGCCGTGACACACTGGCAGCAGGGCATACCTTGGAATCGTTTACGCACCAAGTCATTGCAACTAAATTCTTGGACGAAGAGAGCGGGCGGTACATAGTCTTGGTGGATTTTCCGGGCTTCGACGGCACATTCAAGTCTGATCTTGATATCTTGACCATGATATCTGACTGGCTCGTCTCAAGGTAACTCTCAGTGTTTCCTAGCTTGTACGTTATCTCCCACATTGAAGCTCGTTTTCATTCCCGCAGTTACATTAAGGGGGTATTACTCGCCGGAATTTTGTATCTCCATCGGATAACAGACTTCCGTGTGGCAGGTTCATCGCTTAAGAACCTCCGGGTATTTCAAAAGCTGTGTGGGAAGGATGCCTTGGACAAGGTGTACCTCACAACGACAATGTGGGATGAAGTTGATAAGAACGTCGGTGAGAGGAGATTGAAAGAGCTCGAGACGGAATATTGGAAGACAATAATTGCTCAGGGGGCGCAGGTAGCTCGCTGTGGGAGCGTTGATGACTCTCCGAAGGAACTTATTCGCAAAATAGTAACGTTTCTCGTCCCTAATTACTCGCCAGCAAACATGGATCTGATGTCCAACAGATTCGTTGCGAATATCCTGATGTCTACGGTGGAACACCCCCACCTCGACAACCTGTTGAGAATAGGTCAGGGCCATCGCAATACGTGGCAGGACAAACGCACACAAGCCGAGATCCTACTCAGTCAGTTCAACGAGGCTCCATTCAGGCTGCCGAGGAATCCGAAGTGGTGGACGCGAAGGGCCAAGAAGCGGGCAATATCCTAATAGCGTATGTGGTAAATGTCTTGTTTGGGAAAGCATCTGACTCCGTATCCCCCAGTGCGTTGGGTCTCAAAGGCTCCAGGAAAAATGCGGTGAGTCTGACGTTGTTTAACAGCCTTTTTTTGATAAATCGTTCCCAGGAGAGTTGTCGCAAAGGGTTGTTGATCCAAGAAGAAATGGTTGAACTGGAAAGGGAGCTGAAACAGACGGTCGCGGGGCAACAGCTGTACACTCATCTGGAAACGATGGTCGAGAAGCAATTGGAACTTTTACGAAGGATTGAAATGGAGAAGAAGAAGACCTCTGACCCCGAGATGCTGGAAGAGCTTCAGACAGAGTATAAAGAACTACGGGCTCAGATAGACGGGAAGTTGTATCAGATGCAACAGTTGAAGTTGCCGCAGAAGAGGCGCTTCTTTTCGGGACTGAAGGCGAGTTGATACCATGCTCTATTGGTTGCCTGACATGCGTCACTGGATTGCTACGCTGTATAATATTCACCGGTTTTGTTCTCCCATGCCACGCGCACGCTCAGCCGGCCATCTCCACCCATGAAGCATCTCTTCGTATTCGAGGATGTTACATGTGAAAAGCAAGAAGCCTCAAAAAGGGATACGCATAATTGAAGAATCGCCCTACGGTGTGTCTCCGTACCCAAGGATTTTACATGAATAAACCCTCGAGGTGGGATAGAGCGAAGTTGACGATGTAACAAGATTTATCGTTCTGACAAACAAACCCTTCTCCCATGAATTGTGAACGTCGAAGAGTTACTATTAGTACAATCACAGTGAGACCGCATAGGCCACTTATGCACGACCTAATTCAAAGTTTCATCAAGGTGCTTCATCGTACACCAACACCGCAGGGGTCCTTGAACGCATTCTTGTTAACCAGACGCTCATCAAATCTTGCTCGATAGAAGCTTACCGTACTTCTGCTCCCTTGTGTGACCCTGGACGTCAGTCGAGTATTCCGAAATGTATAGAAACACTTACACTCTCCATCCAGCTCACCTGCGCGGTGAGCTCCGTCAGTCCAAACAACAGTATCACCTTGATTTCCAACGCGAAGTACAGCGATCCATCGGCGGATCGTCTTGGCGAGAGCAACTTTGCCAATTTGGTAGTATCCGCACGTACAGTACACAGCGTCGAGAATTGATCTACCATACACCCGTTCAGACAATGTGAATGCGCTGAACAAGGTACATACCTCGTTCGCTGTCCATCCATACCGGTTGCTCCAGGGGTCCTCTGTAGGACATGATGACAATATCTATAGAGTTACAGGACACTTGGGTCGACCGACGAACGGCAAATGTCTCTTGGAATTCTTGCTCCTCGCCGACACGTGTCCCCTGGCACTCTCGTTTCAGTATGGGAGGTGTCGCAGTGTCAAGCCTGCGGACTTACCCTCGTCAGGATAGAAGCAAACACATTCGGAAGAGCCAACTGCCCAGATGGACCACGATAGATGCTCTTGTGCCTCGCGCGATGCTCGCTATCGGACGCGTTATAGGGTATGCAACACTCGGTGCCATAGGTCAACTTTGTGACCCTGGAGGACACAAGGTGATCGATGTGATAGGATATCGCACCATCTGCCACGGCTTTGTTCCTGACTCCGAGGTGAGCCGGTTAATCAGCGATGCTTGAGAGAACGTACACGTGACTATCTGGTCTGCAGATGTTGATGTTCAGAGCCTCGAAATGTTTTCGGAGGCTCGAGAACAACCATTCGCTCGCCGCAAAGCCACCAACTAGGAAGACGGACTTGAACAGGTTTGAGCGACGAGCAGGTCGAGTCACGTCGTTGGCCTTACCGTGATAGGGATCGAAGATGCTTGTTGTTGTTTCTTGAAAGCATCGATGATCTCTCGTATGGATGGTTCAAAAAGGTCGGCGACAATCTTTCTAGACCAACATCAGCATCCTCACTCGCTAGAAAATAGTAACCTACCCAGAGAGTCGGAGCTGGCCAGAACGTATGTCATACTGTGGGTCCTTATCCCGGACGGTGCCAAACTTGATGTATTGTGGGTCCTCGGCGTTGCGAAGACGAAGCTTGGTTGTCTTGTCAAAGATATCCGTCATCTGTTTCAATATCTCCGGGTTACAGTACTTTGAGCCGTCCAGTCTCCCTTCAGGAAGATGAGTATTAATAGAGTAACAGGGTACGTGGTACGTACGTCGTAGGAACGCAGCAGCCCTTCGTGTGACCAACACAGATCCTTGTAAGCGACCTGACGACCAAGATGTTAAACATGGACATGCCACATTCCCGTGCTCACATTCAGCAGGCGCAATCTCCTCGAACATTGCCGGTGATAACGTCATCGAATACGCGCTCAAGTCAATTGTTCCTCCACCAGCATCGATAATAACGACGCCCTGCTGACGCGGTCGCTCTTCCTCCTGACCAAGCTGTTCAGGAGAAATGATGGGCATCCTCGACATCGCCTCCGATGCTAGGATATTCGATACACAAAAGTGTAAGCTCGCCTCGCCCTCGGTCAACAGGTGAATTTGATCCTGTCCCTCTGGCGAACTAGAGATAAGACCTGCCATCGTAGCAGCACGTCGAATCTGTTTCTGTTGGGGCCCCTCCCATCCATTTGGATGGGTGAGCACGTACTCGATGCGATTCTCGAGCGACTTCCAGAGGTTGATACCATGCGAGTCTTCAATGTATTTTTTCGTACAGTAAAACAAGTAACGCATGAAATCGGCAAGGACGTCGACAGCCGACTTTCCAAAAGGAATGGGGGGAATATCATCGTCGGCGATATGGGAGGCAGCGAGATGCTTTGCACGCAAATGTAGCTTCCACCTAGGCAACAGATCGGTTGACAGGGTGTACGTCGGTGTGGATGGAATACGCACCACTCGAGCTTGACCCATTGCTCATCCTCGGCTTGCTCGACAATGTGATCCTGCAACGCCTCCGCACCAAAGGCACGAGGAACACCATGCTGGTCGTAATAGACGATGGACGGTATTTTGCAATCACCGCCTACATGTTCCTGCGCCGGATATCTTTACACGACCGTGAGCGCAGATCACAAACGTGGTGCAACACGAGGGAGACCGACCGCGTTACGCCTTGTATCTTTGGAATCTCGCCTGGGTCCAGGATGGCGTACGACACTCCGCTGTACGTAGTTCCGACATCAAAGGCAACGACGAGCCCACGTAAACGGCCTTGGTACGGTTTCCGGGAGAGCATCAGGGTCGCTATCCGTCTGGGGCAGATACCTGAGCAGACGTGGGTTCCACCCACGGCCTTTTATCTGGCCATGAACCTGCAGCGAGCACGGCGACCTCCAGGCGGTCACCAGCATGTATCAAAGACGTACCAACGGGCGAAATGAAAGCGGCCAGGCAGACACGAGGTCTTCCAACACACACACACGCCTCCGTTGCCCCCCCCTCGCCACATGACCGCACCAAACAATCCAAGCGCTTCAAATGGCCCGACGATCGTTTCGACTACCTCCAGTCAGGGATCGCTATGAACCTGTCGACGTTTGCGTTTACACCATCCAAGTACTGGGTCTTTCCTATCGCTTTTGCTGGTCTACCCTGGGTCTTTTGGCGCTTTATGCCGTTTCGTACCCTACGACACCAGCTCAAGGGTCTCATAGGCGGTAAATCCAAGGATGACGAGGAAAGAGAGCGCATACGCGAGGACAAGATCAAGAAACTCGAAGAGTCCCTCAAGACATCCAGCGACGAAATTCGACGGCTAAAAGAGGAAGTCGTCCAGGTCAAGGCAGCGAAACAGAGCGCCAACGACGAGTCTGCCGTCCTGCAGCAGTCGCTCAAGCGCGCACAGGACGACAAGACAGCGGCGCAGCAGTCCCTGCGTCGGGAGGAGGAGGAGCGGGGTAAAGCCATCACGCAGGTCCAGCGACTCACCGGGGAGCTCACCGGTCTCAGACGTCAGCTAGACACCAGGGACTCGGAGCTCAAGAACCTCCGGAACGAGCTCCAGCATGCGCAGACCAAGCACGGCGAGCTCACCACGCTCCTCGAGTCTCGCACGCGCGAGTTGAAGGGCGCTCAGGTCTATCTCACAAAGGCCGACACACTCTCCGGTGCTGAAGTCATCTCCTTGGTCGACGCTCTCAATGTGGAGATTTTGCAGAGCGCCGCTTTCATCTCTGATTCCTTTGACTTTACGCGCCATCTGGCGAACGCCGACGAAATCGCGGAGGCGAGCGGGAGGATAAGCGAGCTCATGGGACCCACGTTGACTCAATTGCTCGGCGTCGTGCTACACAGCGAGGACCCTCTCCTCGTGCAAATCGCACTGCAGGGTGCCACGGTCGAGTTTTCGCGCTGGATCATCATGACCTGGGACTTTGACGGCCTTCAGGCCGAGCAACCACTTGCAGAAATATACAACGATATTCGTGAATCAGGTAAATATTCACTCGATCCGTCGTCCACAGTGACTGACAACGCCGTAGAATCGCAGGCAGTGGGTGGCCGCTGGCGTGCCTTGACACGTGCACATGCACAAAAAGTAGCCCGCCAGGAAGCAGACCTCCACGCGACAATGGTCGCGCACATCTCCGACACTCTCGTCATCATCCTTGTCGCCGCTGGGTGTACAAAGAACTACGAGGAAGCTTATCGCATATTCACACAAAAGTTTGGTGAACGCATCTCCAACATTGTCAAGATGGCGTCTCGTTTAAACAAGGCGATGGGCGAGGAGGTGACCTCGGCCGACTTGTGGCCGTTGAATGTAGCTTCGGGTGAGAAATTCAACCGGACTACCATGAACAATTTCGAGTCATCCGACGAGGACCTGGAGGGGAAGACCATCTTGTGCACCACCGCACTCGGCCTGCAGCGGTCAGAGAAAGTGGTGCAGGGCGACACTGTCGAGTTCAAGAACACGGCACTCTTGAAGCCCAAGGTAGCCCTTGAATCCCTAGCGGACGCACTGGAGCGAGACGAGGCATAGTTGTTCCTATCAGGCTCTGTTCATTGGTCTTCACAGGTAGAGGACGATGCTGCTACCATCACATTACATATTTTATTTACCAGTGCTTTATCGCTCGATGATCAATAAATTATATAGTGACGGTGTCACTTTAGTAAAGGAAAACGAGTTTTTTGACGGAGGTCGTGTCAGGTCTATCAAGTTTGTCATTGCATATGAAGGATACACGTACTAAGAATTAGGAGTAGGGGTATCCACCGATGGGGTATCATCACCAGCAGCTTTCCTATCAGAAGCTGGAACGGTCTTCTCCCACTCTTTGAGCGCAGCTTCCAAAGATTCCCAGACGGATTGACCGAGATGCACGCCACCTAGTTCTCCGTCGTCTGGTATAGATCCATCCTTTTGGCCTCCGCTCCCCAATGAGGAGCCGTCTGGTGTGGGTATTGGTACACGGGCGACTGCACATTCCCTATACAATGCTCCAGCCTTCAAAACTTCCTCTGGAGCATCCTCGGTGGGAACTCTATTACCAGGTGTTTGCGAGCTCTTGAATGGCGTCGGAAGGAAAAGAACGTGCAATATCGATTGAACCGCAGCCGTCGGTGACTTGGTCGTCCACCTCAAGAGCGGCTGCGCGATGAAATATCTGAAACGAAAAAAAAAAAAATCAAGTTGGGAAGTAAAATAAGCCCAACGACGACTTACATGAGCGTCCCGAGGATAGACCGCCGCGCACGAGTGCCACTCGCCTTTAAAAGGGCGGCAATGGTATCTGCACGACTGAACCCGGGACAGACGGAAACGGCGACTATATTCGACTTTTGAACCTTGTCACTCACTACACGGACAGTCGCCTCGTCCGTTTTGGGCACCTGACCACCCGATGGGAGGGCATCCAACACACGTTGTAAATGACGCATGAAGAGGATCGTTTCCAAAGACCTCCGACCTTCCTGCTTGAACAATGGAGCCGTTGGCGAACGCGCTTCAGTCAGGGAATAGGTCATGGATGAGGCTGCATAGAACGGGTTGACGACGTTGATGATGCGGATGTCACGTTCCACTGGAGCAACAAGCAGGACAGGCAGGAGCAACGTGATCATCAGAAACGTGGCCAACGAAGACGTTCGTCGGCGCTTTGCAAGCTCTACGGGGTCGTCAGAGGCGAGGAGTGAACCTATCGGTTGGTATTCATGTGCAAACACGATTGCGTCCAGACGGGTGTCCTTCCCAGTAATGAAGCGAGTGCAAAACTCCCGAACAGAGACCGAGGAAGATAAATCACATTCTTCTGCGTAAATAGCCTCGTTCTTGGTTGACGTGCGTAGGAGCTCGATGAGAATATCTACCTCCGGATGGTTAATTGGCTTGGAGGAGAGTGCAATGACATGCGCGCCGCGTCGAGCCAAATTCTCGATCAGTGTGAGCCCAATGGGGGTAAAACCACCCTGGAGAACGAGGATGAAAACGTTGCGTCGCAGAAGAGGTAAATGAGTGCCTCACAGTAACAAGAACTACGCGCGTATGCATGTCCCGTTCCCGGTTTGTTGTACGTCCTTGGGCAAAGGCATGAACGACGACGATCGTGACGATGGATATGAAGGCATGCACATAATACGACGATGGCAACAGGGTGTTGACCACCGCCCCGAGTATTTTGAGGACCATGGAGCTGTTTTGCTTGCCAAAAACTAAAGTTTGGCGCACAAAGATTAGAATTAGGCCCGCTGTCAGTGGTGGTGGTCAGTCGTAAGCGAAAAGTTCGCGGAGTCCAACCTTTTCGCGATCACTGGCCAAGTTGTGCTCGTCGTCCATGTCGCTCAAAGTACCAAAAGCCAACAACGTCCAGCTCTTCAAGGAAGGCTACAAGGTGTGGCTACACACAGACTTTTAGCTCAACTAACTGATCAACGTTTAGCATCTCCAAGGACTCGAGGATGCCGTTCTGCGCAACATCCAGGCCGTCTCGGAACTGTCAGATCTCGTACGGACGAGCTTTGGGCCAAATGGTGAGCTCAATACCGACGGTCGTCGCTCTGTTTGCTTCATAGGATCGTGATACAGGTCGTAATAAACTCTTGATCAACCACTTGGGTCGCTTGTTCGTCACGTCCGATGCTGCGACCATCATCAAGGAGGTCGAAGTCGTGCATCCCGCTGCAAAACTCCTCGTGATGGCATCACAAGCCCAGGAATCTGAGGTTCGTCTGATCTTTGCTACATACCAAACGACACGCTGATCAACGCACAGATGGGTGATGCTACGAATACCGTGATCATCTTTGCAGGCGAACTGCTCAAAAAAGCAGAACATCTCCTCATCATGGGTCTACATCCAAGTGAAATCATCAAAGGATACGAACTCGCGTGCACGAAAGCACTCGCTGAGCTCGAAGGTACGTTGTCCAAGTGACACGCAATGGAACACGGCTGACTGCATTCAAGATCTGTCAACATCTAGCCTTCCCTCACCCCTCACGCCATCATCGCTTGCAGAGGCACTCAAGCCCGCGATCGCATCAAAACAATACGGGTTCGAAGACACCCTTTCCGCGCTCGTTGCAGAAGCCGCACTCGCAGTCATGCCGAATAACCCAAAGCACTTCAACGTGGACAATGTTCGCGTCGTCAAAATCATGGGAGGAAGCCTCTCCGCAAGCCGCGTAGTCCAAGGCATGGTATTCGGCCGGGAACCTGAGGGGATCGTCAAAAAAGTCACCAAGGCCAAAGTCGCCGTCTTCACCTCCGCCCTCGACATCGCACAAACCGAAACCAAGGGTACCGTCCTGATCAAGAACGCGGACGAAATGCTCAACTTTACGCGCGGAGAAGAAAAACACTTGGAAAAGGTCACGTTTACACTCGATCGTCCTGCACGCGCATCCTCACACACACCCCCACCAGATCTTCAAGGAGATTGCTGACGCAGGCGTCAAGGTCATCATCGCCGGATCCTCTGTTGGCGAACTCGCGCTGCACTACCTCAACCGATTCAACATCGCCGTCCTCAAAGTCCTCTCCAAATTCGATCTCCGCAGAGTCAGCCGCGTCGTACACGCCACGCCCCTCGCCCGCATCGGCGCGCCCACCCCCGAAGAAGCCGGCTACGTCGACATCTTTGAGACCACGGAGATCGGTGGGGACCGCGTCACCGTACTCAGGCAGCTCAGGGAGAACGAGCCAGGGTATGATCCTCGGACTGAAAAAACGCGGACGGCGACGATCGTGTTGAGGGGTGCGACGGCCAACCATCTCGATGACCTCGAACGCGCGATCGATGACGGTGTTAATGTGATCAAGGCGCTGCTCAAAGACCCGAGGCTCGTCCCTGGTGCGGGTGCCACGGAGCTCGCGCTTGGGAAACGTGTGGATGTGTATGGAAGTGGGTTAAAGGGTCTCGCGCAGCATGCTGTGAAGCGGTATGCAACCGCGCTGGAAGTCGTCCCGAGAACGCTCGCGGAGAATGCGTTGGGTGGTGCGGAGGGCAATGAGGTGCTCAGTCGGCTATGGGCAAAGCACGAACAAAAGGGCGGAGAAGCCTGGGGCGTCGACGTCGAGGTGATTATCTCTCAGACGCATCTGTACCTGTCACTCATCACGGTATACCAGGCCGAACGAGATGGTACGTTGGTGGCTACCGATTACAAGATCCTCGACTCGCTCGCTGCCAAGTCGTGGGCTCTCAAGCTCGGAACGGAGGCCGCAGTCTCGGTGCTAAGCGTGGATAGTATTATCATGAGCAAGCCTGCTGGTGGACCAAAAGTGCCCCAACAGGCAGGTAATTGGGATGAAGATGACTAGACGAGATATCGCGTTTAACTTGACGGGCAATCTTGGCTAAAAGTGCAGTACAATAATAAATTTTGTGCCAGTTCCGGACTAATGGATGATGAATCCAACATAATAAAAACGGGCAAAAGGCAGAAACGGGGCACAAAGGGTCGAGGAAAGTGTGGAAATCGTACATGTCCATGATAAATGTGCTGCAGACAAAGGAAAGAAAGGAGGGACTGAATGGAAGCGTGCCAGTAAAGTAACACAACACAAGCGTCCACCATGGCCGAAAGATGCGAAAAAAAAAAAAAAAAAAAAAAAAGGCTCCTTATGAACATGTACAAGCACCAGCGTCTGTTCATCATTCCTCTTCCCCAGTGTGTGTCAACTGGGATGGCGGAATGTCTTCTTCCTCGTCTTCCTCCAGGATCGGAGCCTCCATATCATCCTCCTCGACATCATTTTCCGCCTCATAGTCTTCGTCAAATATGACATGAAACTGTATTTTCCGAATCAGCGTTACACGTCCTTGCATCTATGAGCAACGTACGTGGGTTATGAGCGCCTTGACAAGCTTGTGGGTATGTCCCATGTTTGCAAGGATGAGAGCAAAGTCGTTTTGAGGTGCTCGCAGCAGATTTGGACTGAACACAATGGCTAGCGCTTCTGCTGTCATATGATTCTGCTCCTCAAAGTCGGTTACTCTGGGTACATGGATGAGCACAGGTGTCCTCTCGTGAGTGCAAAAAAAACGTACTTGTCGAGATGCTCAGCGACACGCTTCAGCAGATCAAAGTTGGCTTGTGGTAGTGCATGGATGACTCTTCGAATACTCGATAGACGCGCATGAAGATTTTCGACCTCTGTCAGGGAATTAGACGAGTACACGCCAGAACGACATGGACGTACTAATGGCTTCAATAATGGCATAATACGCGGACGGAGGGAACACAGGCTCTGGCAAAAGTCTAAACCACGACTTGATCAAGTCACCGATTGCATAGACGTCCGTGCTCTCTGTAATAGGCATTTCACCCCTGTTGAACGCATCACGGAGTGCATTGATCTCCAAGGTGGCACCCGCAATACGATCTAGGGCGCATCGGCATCAAAAAAATGGGCGCGTTCGCGAACAGAGAGGACTTACATATGCCAACTTCGCTCAATCCACGGGACTCGACTTCTGCCAGGCAATTCGCCATCACACAAGGGATCGTTCCAGGTAGCACTTCTCCATCCGCTTCACGTTCGAGCAAGAACTGAAGTTCCACACCAAAGACTAGATAGCATCTCATCAGCACTCATTGTTTTCACGAGACTCTGAAGGGACACTCACCTGCAGCAGGATCCCGGGAGGTCGACGGTGCCCCGACAGGATCAATGATATGGTCAGAGAGTTGAGGTTTCGGAGAATTGCCAAGGTACGTCAGACGTCGCTTCGCGGCCACATTAGACACATTCGTGATCGTCTCTATCCATTTCACCATCTCCTGCCGCGAGAACGCTTGCAGCAAGTACTGCTCCCCCTCTTCCGTGTCCAGCTGGAACATGTACGACCTTTCATTGTTGATAAACTGTGCCACTTTGGCACCAACGATGGACAACACCAGTGACGGCTTTCCAGACGCCGCAAAGTCCAACTCCGTCGGCGACCTTTTGGCAGCCAGGGTGTGATCCGTAAACGCACTCGAAATGGGTCGCATCAACTGGAAGAACGCGGACGAATAGCTCTTCTTCATGCGATGCTGCTTCTGAGCTTGAGTCATCGGTTTCCGGGGCCGTATCGCCTTGTTCAGGTACTCGTCCCGCCGCTCCATTCGCAACTGCTCCTGTTTCTTGTCTTTGCTAAGCCGATCGTATAGGTACTTGTCACGCTTATTCTTTTCGTGTTGGAGCAAAATGAGGCGCTGGAACGGTCGGATGATCTTCTTTGTAGAAGCGGACCCACTGATCTGGGCTTGGAGCGCCTCTCGTTGCGCTTCCTCCTTTATTCCACGAAAATCAAATTGAAGGACACTCATTTCCTTCTCGATATTGTTCAGGCGCTCGAAATCTTGCCGGTCGACATCTTCTCTGGAACGACTGCGTTTACTAAGCAGCGTCGGCATATCAAGAATAACATCGCACAGGTGCCTTGAAAAGGGTATCAGCGCACTGCATATATCAACGACTTAAAAAAAGACCCACCTGCGCTTATCGAGGTTAATTATGGACTGTGGATCTTCCGGTGATATCGTGACGGCATTCGGTATACTGACAATCTCCAGAATGCGTTCTAGAAGCCAAGTAATATCAACGATCAACGGATCTCCATAAGATTTCGCCGGGACCGTCGGGCGCGATAGTAAGGACCCAAGACTATCACATTGGACGCCACGGGTGTTGGCTACGTTCTGCCATGGTCGATGGTGTATTCGACTCTCGGGACTAATGACGGCAGCAGTCAGGACGGCCTCGACAAATGACCGCACAACAGGCTGTTCTTGGGACTCTGCAAAACCAGCACCAGTCTCGAGGCTGCGCATACGTGCCGTCTCGATGGCTCGTAGGCACAGGTCCATGCGAGCTTGTCGGTTCCGAATACCGAGCTTTGGCCCTACGAGTTTTGCAATGACCCATTTACGAAGGATGTTGTACGCCCGTATGCAGCTCCGAATGCTTGGCGGAAGGAGACGATAGACAGAATCCTGAGAGTCAGACATCATCGACGACGGTCCGACTTCCATGAGATGCGAATACATCGTCTGAATGTCGACGTCATCCAAGTAGCTGACCTCCCGTGTGGAGAACCAACCCGTCCGGTCGGCACTTTGCACTTCAAGCAAATCAGCAGTGATAAACAGATCCTGCAACACAAACATCAACAAGGGCAAGTCGTGCAGAGGCAGGAAATACGCGCTTCTTCCGAGACGTTACTGAAAGCAGCACAACCCATGGCGTTCAAGTTCTCCACCAAATCTTCAGCACTTATCCGGTCCAGGTCAGGTGCTTGATTCCCAAAGGAGCGAGTTTGTGAGGCTATGGCCGAGGTCCGAAGAACAGCAAGCGCAAGCGCTGGCGGGCGCATCGTGTGGGACATGAATGTTGACAGCGTAGCCTTCCTGGTCACCTCCAACTCGTCCCAAGCTTGAACAAGCTCAGAGTCATCGTCGGCTATAAGACAGTCTGGCACTGAACGATCCAGTGGTGCTTCCAAAAAGGCTCTGACCACCTCGTAGAGCTGGACCTCATCTAGACAGTCCTGTGCGCCCCCACCGGCGGTGATCCACTCCTTGACAGCTCCAAATATCTCGGAACGGTATTGTACGACATGGATTGGCGCGTTGCCAGAGGTGTTATTCGAGGGTCGACTCCCTAAAAATCGTTTGCGCAAGAGCTACATCCCGTGAGCCCCCGGGGTAGGAAGGGTGTATCAGACAAAGCCGAGCTCACCTCGAAAAATACAAACGGCGTCACGAAACTGCGGAATACATTCCACCATACTCGGGCAAATTCAGAGTGATCAACGACCAAATCCCTGGTGTTACCATCCCGCAGGGATGTCTCGCCGTTATCGTCTGCTACCGCAACCGAAACGCCCCTGAGACCATGGATGAGCACATTGACGAGTCTATCAAGTGTCCCTGCCTGCACGAGCACTCGAATAGGCCGCTCGGTGGATACTTCCGTCACGACCGGGTGATTCGCACGTTGGGATATAGCAGGTAGAGAGCTCCGTCGTTGCATGCTACTCTTACGTTCAAGCCCCTGGGAAGAGCTTGGTTTCACTCGGATAGAGGGCGAACGCACGATCGCTCTGTCGCTACCTGACGACTCGATCGCCGAACTGGGTGGACGAGAAGGTGCACGTGATGCCGGTCGCGATATGGGATCCCAGTCTGGACGGGCGACGAGAAGGAGTTCCCCATCGTACGCCGGAATGGCGGTCCCCCCTAGATCGACGTCTCCAATCTTGAATAATTTGTCCTTACTTGCTGATGCGTCGTTTTTCCTGAATGGGCGTAGAGTATCTAGGTTACGAAGTTGTTGCAGCTCTTCCACGCCAAGTTTCGTCGGCCCACTCTCAAGACGACCTCTCCACACTTGTCCCCGATCGATCAGTGAGACAGTCGGTAAAGGCTCCACAAAGAGAAGGGGAACAAGGGGATGGCAATGTGTGTGTGGGCCGGCAGTTGCCTGCATCCAGAAAAATGGTTCAAACATCCCCTTTCTCCGCGGCTCTGCAGCCAAGGAGAGCGACATAAATTGGTCAACACTGATGCCCACATGAGCCACCATCCAACACCCCGATTCATGGCACGTACCGCTGGAATTTCACAGCAAACGCGTTCTGCGTGCTTTTCTCTTCTGACAGGTCCTCCCACAGCGCCACCAACTTGGCAACGTCCTGGTTAAGGGAACTGGTCTCGATGGGCATCCGGGAACAAAGCGCAAAGCGTGTCCGAACACTTTCGAACATATCCCTGGCCTTCAAAAGTGGTTCGGTAGCCCAATGTTCGTCCACCTCATTCCGCGCACGGTCCACCTCGTAACGAATCTGTTCCT
Organism: Phylloporus aff. rhodophaeus; assembly: GCA_038094475.1. NCBI lineage: Eukaryota > Fungi > Basidiomycota > Agaricomycetes > Boletales > Boletaceae > Phylloporus > Phylloporus aff. rhodophaeus. The sequence continues at coordinate 36,903 of JBBPUD010000127.1, read as the reverse complement.
TAGCGTCACCTCCCCAGGCGGTGATCGTCGGGTCCCTTGCCGCAGCAACTTGCCCGTCATTCTCGGGGTAAATCCACGATTCGACGGCAACCACACTCTGCCTATCAGCGCGTCTCCAGGCTTTTGTCAGTCTGGCCACAGGACGGGAGCATAACGCCGCTAATATCGCCTTCCAGGAACATTCATCCCCGGCAGTACGGCACAGTTCTCCGACTCGGGCCCAGGTCGAGATGACCTCGGAACGCGAATGTGTGCGACACATTCGGTCTTGCTGAGCGTTGTTGGCATTAGATGAGTCTGAACCAAGAATTTGCATGAGCAGCAACCTCGTGAGCCAGTGAGGGTGATCATCGCTTCCAAAAAACTTGGCCGAAAGCGGTAGCTCCGTTTGGAGACATGTATCGTCAGAAGCGCCGGGAGGTGTATCCACGCCGAGGAGATGCTCGGCAGTCAAGTTGTCAGGAAGCTCCTGAAATACGCGTCGGTGAAATGCCTGGAGACTGAAAGCAATTACGTGAGGATCAAGTAGCGAAAGGACTTCGCGGGAGAAGCCATCCTGGACGAGCATGGCCCATATTCTCGGCGGTCGTTCTGGCGCATCTGCGAATGGGATCTGGAGGCGCTGCTGCCGAGAGTTGAGCGGCTTTGCCGGAGATGTGGGGGGAACAGCCGGTGTTCCTAATGCCCCTATCAAAGAGACCATTTTGCCATCTTGAGGCCTTGGCGAGAACGTTCCGAGATTTGGGGAGACCATGCTTGTGCCATCTAGCTGTGGGCTTCCGAGATTCGGATTTGGTGATGGAGTATAAATCGCCTGGGTGGAAACAGATTTAGGCATACCACCATTCGTGGTGAGAAGGTTGATGGTGAAGCTGGGGATAACGATAGAGGTGAACTCTTGCCACTCGGACGCGTCAGATGGGGCACCATGGAATCGAACATATTCCTGGGCCATCCAAAGCACTCTAGCGCGTTCAGTCTCCTTGGTATCGTCCTCTGCGCCATTAATCAGAGTAGAGGAAAGGCGTGTCAACTCGTTTTCAAACTTGGACCGGTCCACGAGAGAGGGGAGACAGAGGATGATGGCAGATGAGAAATCCTTCCACTCTGGACTCCTCCCATCCACAAAGCATTCGACGAACTGGGAGTTTTCATCCGCGACAGAAGCGAGAAACGTCGTTGCGAACACGGCTTCGTGCACGAGTGCTTCAAAAGTTCCCTTGACGATATGCCCTTCGCTAACCACTAGCTCTGGATGCGTCCTTCTTCCCCAGTATGCTCGCTTCTTCCTTCCGATAGAACCAATGGCATCTTCTCTCGCCCTTCCCGACTTTCCGGCTTCCTCCGTGCCTTCCGATTCTGTAACTACTGCATCTTCGAGGTTGGGTGGCACAACTCCGGTAGGAAACAACTCCTTGATTGCAGCGCTCCTATCACTCGGCGGTTTATAGAAATACAGCTTTGACCCTTTGAGCTCGGCTTTGAAAGGTTTCCAGCCCTTTGCAAACGTGTAATTAACTGCTGTGCTGTAGGGTCGCTGATATGCTTGTATCATTGGCGCGGCATCTGTAAGACGATTGATGAATCCCGAGTTGTACGTGATCTGAGAAGTTCGCCTCGAAATTGAGCCTTCGTCGTCTCCTGGTTCATCGTTGATGGATGGCGGAGCAAGTAACGAAGGTGGTTGGTTCACAGAAGCTTGTGCAACTAGATTTGGAGCCGAATGCTTGTGAGAAGGACCTGCAAGGCTGAAGGGGAAGACACCGCGACCCATTGGGGCTCCCTGGAGTTTATCACTGTCAGGAGGCTTCATCGAGTCACCAGAACCTTTTCTTTTTGGGCTGTTTGGGGAAATGCCCAATTTGGAAGAAGAGAGTTTGGTTGGCAACCTGGGAGCGAAGGTATGCATTCGAGCGTTTGGGGTGGGTGGAGAATCATCGGGCAATACGAAGCCATCTGAGGTAGGAGAGGAAACGGAAATGCATATATTAAGCTCGTGGGTAGTATGGGTTTCCTCAGAAGGAGTATTAGACGAGCTGGCTATAGCGGAGGGGAAAGACTGCATGGTTGGACTTGAAAGGATAGTGTTACTGGTAGAAGCGATCGGATGAAGAGTAGCGCTACTGTTGCTTCTATTGCGATATTCCTGTATCCTGTGTTGGAAGGAGACATCAACGGCGGAGAGTGAAAGATCGGGGAAGTGTCTGAGGTCGTCTGCGGACTTGGACCAAGTTTTGCGAGATATATTGCGAAGGTCTCCCAGACCACCGTCGACGTCGGGAGGCTGTTGAGAAGAAGATGGGTATGCTGAATTTAATTCAAAGGACTTCTTCGACTTAAAAGTGAGTTCTTGGGCAGGCCTGCTACAGGATGATGTCAGCGGGTTATACGGGCGTGTTATAACAGATCTTGACGCGACTGGGACGGAGAATTCAGCATGTGAGACCTACCTGGTTGCATCCATGGCGTGTGGCTCCGACTGGAAAGAGGAGAGGATGGGACGCGGGTCCGTGGGTCTTGATATTTTTGGCCGCCTGACTGAGCTGGTGCTTGGCCTGGGTTCGTGGCCGATGGAGATGGAACGCGGCTCAGATGTCTTCCTGCCAAACCATTTCGAGGGCTTGGAGAGGAAATGGGATATTCCGGAAGGCGAGCTTGAACGAGCCTGCGGAAAAACGACGTTGGCGGGTGAGGAAGGTGTGGAGGAGAGGTAGGTGGGGTCCTGCGGGCTCAAGGACTGAGGAGCGCGACGTGGAACCATCCGGGGATACGTCTGGAGGCAAAAGGAGCGCAGAGGTTTTTTTGGGTGGGTGTAATTGGGTCTGGTACAAGATATCTGGCCAATTGGACGCGGTGGGGGGGGGAAACGACAACGTACCAGTAGCGGACGAGCTCGGTCATGTAGTGGACGTGAAGCAACGCGGACCACTTGAAATCCGCCGCGTTTTAGGCAAATGTGGCGTATACAACACAATGACTACGGAACACAAACACTAGGAACTGTTACACGACGCTCAAGGCCCGTCCTGGACTGCCTGCCAACTCGGTCTGTTGTAGATGTCCTGCCACCACCTGATTGGTTGGAAATAACGTCAGGATCGATCAGCACTAGGCTCGCCAACCCCTCACCTGTGCAGATTGGGCCTCTTGTCGAACAATGTCTCCTTGAGATCAGTCTGATAGAGCGCACTTCCGAGAGGCAAGTGTTGCAGGTCAGCAAGAGTCACGTGCTGTGAGGATAGTGAGCTATTTGGCAACGGACAACCCATCATTTACACACATTACCGGCCAGATATTTTTGTTTGCCAAGAATAATGTCGTACACATCAAGGGTTGCTTCGACCTTCTTGATGTACTCCTCAACCTTAACTGGGTCTGGCGCAAGACCACGGAATCTGCGAAATATGCATCCATGATCGGGCTCGAGCGTAGGCGACTACGCATGCGCACCTGTTGAACACCTTTTCACCCGCCAGAGGAGCGAGTTGTGGTTGAAAGTCAAATCCTTCGATCGACGATGCCTGCTCAAACAAGGCCTCTTCCTTGGGGTCAGTCGGGATAAGACCAGGAGTACCCTGGTTGGGATATTTCTTGATTAAATAGCGCACGATAGCACGAGATTCGTATAGAATGAAGCCGTCGTCATTCTTGCAATAGAAGCGTCAGGGTCTGTACTGATTTTTGCGTGCAACAACATACGATGTAGGGAACCTGACCGAATGGGTGGAATTCGCGATGTTCGTCACGTTTGTGTTCGCCACCAGGAAGGTCAACGAGAACAAAGTCGTACGGGATCTCCTTCTCCTTGCAGATCAAAGCGACCAGACGAGTAGCAGTAGACAATGGGAAACCGTGAATTGAAAGGACCATGATTGCAGTGAGGCTTGATAGGACTATTGGATAGTCTTCTTCATGAAACGCATTTTATACACTGGTCGCGTATAGCCTCGTCTCGATACGAGCTGAAGGGCGTGCCTCATCTTACAAGTACACCCCACTTGGCGACCAAGCAGGAGAAGGACAGTCATCTGATAGGCACAGGCTGTGTAGGTCTTGCTGACTGAGACTAATCCGATTTCTCGGGAGTGGAGACAGCCCACTACAGCTTCTTGGTCAGCTATCGAAAATTTGAGCGATGAAACGGGGCGACTTGGATACATACGAACCTCCATTATTACTCTCTGATGAATGACAACCATCAGCGGTCCTTTGCCACAAGTTTCGTCTGTGACGACACTTTGTATATTCGCACATCCTCAGTACCTGCGCAACCAGAAATCAGTGCTGAAACACGATGGGGGGACATACCAGCATCCTGACATTCAGTGGTACAGAGTTACTAGACCCACGTGATTTGGTATGAGGAGAGTCCCCTCCGCATTTACCCCGCAACCATCAAGATGGGGTTGTCCTCAATGGCGGGCACGGTCAGACAACAACGCCCGAGCGATTGGCTTATTGCTCACAAATATCCAGGTAATACAACAGGTTTGTTCTGTGGAACGTGTGTTGTCCACCATCCAGCTGTTGAGCGTCCCCTGGCTATGCGAGGTGTTACTTGCATACTTTGCTACCCCTCCCGCTTTTGTCCCATTTCCTTCGATCCCCATCCCTATCTCAACCTATTTCAATAACCAAGCTGCATCTATCAACGGTACAACTGGAAACTTCAACAAGGACGGCTCGACGTATGCAGCCGAGTATCTCCCCGTTGGACCCTGGCTCTTTGACACCGTTACTGTCAGTCCCTTGTTTGCCCTTGGTGTTCTCAATGGCTGAATCTTTACCCTCAGTATGATCTACCGATCCTGTGGGGTACAGCCAGCGATAACGTCATTGCCGATGGACAAGTCATAGAGTTTCCTACAGCGACGCATGTACACCAGCTGCATCTCCTTTATGCTGGAGATGGGAACCATGGTCGGTTGGCACATCTTACATTGAACGCAGTTGATTAGTCCTTGCCAGATCAATTCGATTACGCGTTCAACCTCAACTACGCCGATGACTCCGTCACGGAATTCGTGTGTGAGCTCTCACTGTACCATGCCTTGTTCATCACTGTAGTATTCCTTCCTAGTCGCCGCAAAGAATTGGTGGAGACACCCCACCATAAACTGGGGTGACATCCGAACGTGAATCTATCTTTAACTTTGTGCCCAGTAGCTATTCTAATCTCGTTTTTCCCAGTCCTTACCACTTTGATGACTACGGTGCCTCGACGAGCTGGAACTCGTCCCAAATATTTCAACGCTCCATCTCCGTTCATTCGCGAACTGCGTTGAAGAGCATTACGCTCCCGAAAACTGCTGATGAACCAAACAGACTTCACATATTCGCGATATCAATCACCCCATCGGTCGTCCCAAACAGTGAACCGACCTCTCAACTCTCGGTTCGTACGGTGCATTTTAGCACGCGTTGGGAAGATGTCCACGGTCAACGTGCTCAAGCAGTCGCGATCACGCTGGCAAATCTTTTACCAGGAAGCCTCGCATCCCACCCAAACACGTCCCTCCACTCCAGGCACGAGGTGGAGGTGACCGGTCGGGGTGTGAAGACCGTGTCGCCCGGTGTAATATATCGTCTTGTGCCTGCGGATCAGGTACGGTTTGATGTCCTCGTCCTAAACGACAACGGGGTCGGGGATGCGACGGTCCGGATCAAAGATGCACAGGGCAACGTGGTAGGGACTTCAACTGGGTGGCCGATTACGCCTCTTCGACAGATTTGGACAGCAGATGAAAGCGTGCTCTCGACCCATGAATCGCCAACATGGGTGGGTCGTTTCCTTAATGCCGTGTCATCAAACTGACCCTTGACCAAGTGGAACCAAGCAAAGTATGGGATTTTGTAGGTAGTGCGTGACATGATGCTGTGAAAAAGGACTAAAACGTTCTAGCTTCCACTGGGGCCTTTATAGTGTTCCTGCCTTCGTAGGTCGTGTCCCCAGCATGTGGCTCGCGTGTGACTTACACAGCGTTTAGGGCCCGCCGGGTATCTATGCTGAGTGGTATGAGTGAGTATCTCAGAGTACGTTTGATTTTTATTTCGATGATCACGCCGAAAATGAAGCTGGCACCTCCACACTATGCCGCATTCGAGTGAATTCACTTGGGGTTACCATCTTGAAAACTTTGGATCGGTGAGCATCATTTCATCGTGGTCGCGGTCACGTTCAACCATCCTTGTTACTAGGACGTGGTTTACGACGACTTTATTGCAGACTTTACAGCAAGAAGCTGGAATGCTAGTGCCTGGTTAGATCTGGTCGACGAAGCTGGTGCAAAATATTTCGTTTTCGTCACGGTTTGTTGCGCGTGTTATCGTGAACTTGCCTGCTGATGTATTTGACAGAAACATCATGACGGGTATGGCTTATTTGATACCAAGAACACGACACACCGAAGCAGTGTCCACCTCAATCCCCACCGTGATTTTCTCAAAGAGTTGATGGATACTGCAAGGGCAGAGAAGCCACATCTTCACCGCGGTACCTATTATTCCCTCCCCGAGTGGTAAGTCATCGTGCTGGGTGATGGCTATGTCAAGGGTCTCATGGACACTAAAGGTACAATCCCTACTATGCACCCTACGGGTTTAGCTCTTGGCCAGGAGGTCTCGCACACAATGCCTTTGACGATTCAAAGTTCGAACCCTACACTGGGATGCTCGAAATTTCCGACTACGTGCAGGATTTGCTGTACCCCCACATGTTGTCTCTTGCGCTCGACTACGGGAGCGAGATCATGGTGCGTCAGTGTTGTGTTCATATATTCCTTACTCAGCTTCGTTCAAGTGGTGCGACATTGGTGGTCCGAACAATACCCTTGAATTCGCAGCGCAGTACTATAATTATGCATTGGAACAGGGGTACCAAGTTACCATGAATGACCGTTGGTAGCTCGTATTATATTCAGCTGCTGTTGTTCTGATCGTCGATTTAATAGGCTGTGGTGCAGTACCCGACTTTGATACGCCTGAATACGCGCTCTTTGGGGGACTGTCTACGAGAAGATGGGAAACAACGGAAGGCGTTGACCCGTTCAGCTTTGGTATCAATAACGCCACCAACGCTGAAGACTATAGCAATGCTACGACTATTATTCAAAAGCTGGTCGATGTCGTGAGCAAGAACGGAAACTAGTAAGCTGGTCTCCCACTTTCTCGCCGAACAAGTACCCACGCCACTCTAGTCTGCTGAATGTTGGACCCACCGCAGAAGGTACCATCATTGCACCAATGGTAGAAAACCTCCTTGCGGCTGGTCGATGGCTCAAGTACGCAGGCGATTGTGTCTACGCTACCGTATGTATCATCGTGTGGACGATGAAACACGTGCTGAAGTAACCGCATCACAGGACTATTGGTACCAAGCGTCACAGGACCCCACAGGGTCCTACCGGTTCGTGACCACCCCCGACACGTTTTGTATCGTCGCCTTCAACAAACCCACTCACGGTGCGGTCGTTGTCGATGCAGGCGGCGTCGTGCTTCCTATCCAAAAGGGGGACAGGATTCGATTGCTCGGACCGTACAGCGAGGTGGAGACGGCTTGGTTGGAGTGGTACATGGAGGACAACGGGGCGTTGACGATCCGTGTCCCGGAGGGTCTTGTCGATCAGATTGATTATGCATGGGCCTTCCAGGTTTCATATGCGCATTGACCCATTGTAGGGTATGGAAACGCTTCTTGGTGCGATATTTAAATTTCTCGCTCGTAGACGTTGTATTGATACGAGGCATCTTGTTGTAAAGTGTAAATGTATCATCTTTTGTTGGATTTCTTTACTCCATCAGGTCTAAAATTCTGGCTGTGGGAGTAGACCATACATCGAGCCTACCGGATCGGTATATTAGTGTACGTAGTCTCAGTGATCGACTGCCGATTATCTACGCGATGAAAAGGCAGAAATCTAGGATGATGATGTCTTGAGTTATAGAAGAACAAGGCCAACAGGTGATAAAAAATATACTAGTAGCTATAGTACGTACAAGTACACGACACATTCAAACAGCATACCCACAGCATCGTCGAGTTCGGTGGTACTTCGGGCCATCCGCCAGACCCGCTCTAGATGATAAAATAGTGGGAAGGGTTTGCCACCTTCAAGGAACATATCAAAACAGAGCTCCAGAAAATACACGGGCTCTTCCAGATCTGCCTGGTCCTCGAGCATGGAGAGCAGGCGCTCCCAATGATATTTGAGCAACACATTCAGCTCTCTAGGTCTCGGACGAATGTCTGGTGTGTCACCCTTTACGGTCTATAGATTTCAACGCATCTGATCGACAGAACACGCACCCAACTTGTAGCTGTCGTTGACGATCTGGTATTTTCAAGAGGCTTCCAATGGACTGCGCGTGTTAAATGGGAATAAAAGGAAGACAGGGTCACGAACACACCTTTCTCCCATGCCTTAAACTGTGCGATGACGGCGTCGTTCGAAGGGAGTGGCCATGAAAAACGCCCCACTTCGTCTTGTGCCACTATAAACGACTTGAAACGCTGTATCGCTCGCTGAACGAGCTGTTCAAGCATGAATCAGATGCCATGGTATTGAAACACAACGATGCACCTTGAGATAGTGTATCGCCTCCTGATCAACGTCGTTTTCAGTCATGAAGCGTGCAATCGAGGCCGAGAAACAATCGAATTGGACAGAGTTGAGGCGGCGTGTTATATTCCGCACATAACAAGTTGATTCCTGGTCCAGGAGCGACGACCTGTGTAGACGTGGTGGTATGTTTTCGGACATGTTTTCGGAGATTTCCGTTCTCAGCTCTTGTCCTGACCCACCTCCGCCTCGCCATGCGTAAAAAGAACAAAGAGACGGTGTAGAAAAAGAAAAAAAAAAGGTCGAAGCGACCGACAAGACATCATCTCAGCGTTGGCTTGCGGTGCAGGACGTTTTATACCGGCCTCTTTCTCTCCTTCTTTCATTGCCCCGCACAGCAGCCCACCCACGACAGACCATGACCCCCTCCCTCCTCACCGAACGCGCACCCCCAGCGGACACCGACTGCACCAAGCTCGGTGTCGTCCGCCCCTTTACTTTTACCACCGCTTTCCCCGCCCTCCCCGCCGCACCCGCTCAGGGTGGTGACGCGCCCCCCCGCGTGGCACACCCACGGACAGGCACACCGATACGCGCCACGCTACCCCTCCCGCGACGCCGCGCCGCACCCCACCACGCGTCCCGCACCCGCACCCGCACACGCCCCCCCACCGCCGTCGCGTGCCCAGACGACAGCATGGACGCGAGCCCGGACCACGCACCCGAGGGTGACGGGCGGGCAGACGAGTACGACTCGGACGACGAGCGCGTGTCTGCGCGTTGCTGCGCCTATGTGAGCATCACCGCCGCAGAGGGTCTGGCCGCGTGGAGCTTTGAGGTGGGTGTGTACGCTGCACACGTTCGCGTGGGTGCGCTGACGGGTCGACAGGAGCTGCGCGTCGAGTGTTATGCACAGTCGCTCATTGCGCGGGGGACGAGGCCTCAGCCTGTCGCTCAACCCTCGCTCGCTATCCCCCCTGCGTTCATCCCTCGTATCGTCCCACGGAATTAGTGGATCTACGACCTGACGTCTTGTGTTATGAATGTCGTGTATATATATATGACTGCTTCATTTTCAGTGGTAGCGAACAGAACACGTTCACGCTAATTGTTCCATAGTGATACTGTACGTGAGATCAGCGTCTATCGAACGCTCGTAGCGCCTCCGACCCTCGTGCAGGGCAAAAGACGTGCAAGCCAGCAAGACGAGCATCATCAGGTCTCCACCAGCAAGCGCCTCCGTTTGAAACACCACTTGCATGAACGGCACATACACAAGCGCGAGCAGCACCAGCAACGATATCGACACCGTCGAGACCAACATCTTGTTTTGGAATAGTCCGCAACCAAGACCACGGTTCTGGACAGCAGATACGAGGTCGAGGAACACAAAGCAGGTAAACGTCTTGTCATCACCTCAGTCACAAGCCAGACTGCATCATCGACATCGTCACGCACCATGGTCTGCTCCCTCCGCGACATTTGCTCGTCCCCCACCAACGCGATATAATAGATGAATAAAGTACCCAAAACGATAGTAGATGCTGAAAATAGAACCCGGTATAGGAACCGTCGAGTGATGATCGGCTCGTTCTTCCTTCGAGGTGGCTTCCGCATGACCGCCGGGTCGACTGGATCTACGCCTAATGATTGACTCGGTGGTCCTGTCACGCCACAATCATCAAAGAATGAAACTCCCGGGGTATCTCCACACTCACCGTCCATAAGAATGTTGATAAAAAGTATTTGCATGGCATTGAGTGGATTGCTATATCCAAGAAACGTGCTCAGGGTGATCAGTGAAAGCGCTGCGGCAGCGGTACTGAGCTGGAAACACAAGAAATTCTGAATGTTGTGGAAGATGGATTTCCCTAGATGCTCTCGATGTCAACCAACGTCGGCGGAGAAGAAAAAGCCTGCGCACCTTCTTCGACGGCAGGGAGAATAGTGCTAAAGTTGTCGTCGACTAGGATCATATCAGCAGCTTCCTTGGCCACATCCGTCCCGCTCTTGCCCATAGATACCCCAATATCCGCCATCTTGAGTGCAGGTGCATCGTTGACTGCAACAGTTTGATCAAGTAATGCGCAAGGAAACGCCGAGCAACTCACCTCCGTCTCCTGTCATGGCGACAACAGCCCCACGAGCTTGAAAAGCCTCGACGATCGCCATCTTATGCCGCGGTGTCGTGCGCGCAAACACACTGACACTCCCCACACGCTCAACGAGTTGCGCCTTGCTCATCTGGTCAATCTCCTTGCCCGTCATACAATACTGGCTAGTCGAGCCCGTCTGTGCACGTTTTCCAACCCGAAGACCGAGCTGTTGTGCGATCGCCAGCGCAGTCGGTTCTGCATCCCCCGTAATCATGACCACCTGTACACCGCCTGATTGAAGGAGGCCAATAGCATCCGCAACGCCCTTCCGAGGCGGATCCAGCATCGCTTGGAAGCCCACAAAAATGAGGTTATTCTGTTCCGCGACCGGTGAAGGTGATCTCGTTTTTGATAGGCTCTGAGACCTTTGAGAGGACACGACATCTGGCTTGGGGGGATCTACGGAACCATAGCCATATGCCATTGCGAGGACGCGAAGACCTTTGGATGCTGCCACCTGCGCATGTGAGAGAATAACGTTTCGCGTATTTGCGTCCAGGGTCGGTGTAGAATTGTCAGATACATAATAGAATTTGCAACGATCGATTACTGCCTCGATGGCACCCTTGATATAATAGATCTCGTGTGGTATCCCACGGTATAGTGCGTTGGAGTAGTTATGTATGCCACTGACAGCCATGTATTTTCGTTCCGAGTTGAAAGATTGTTCAGAGAGTCGAGTGAAGGCCTAAATTACTTCAGTCGAGATCCGAGTCAGGCAGAATGACGTACGTTTCGCTGGTCGGGTAAACCGAACGCCGAGAGGACGTTGAGCAACGCTACGTCGGTAGACTGGCCAATGTAACCACCCTCCTCGTTTTGCGACAAGACAGCATTGTTGCACAAGGAACCAATCTCAAGAACCTTGCGGACCGGTGGTGAGGGTGAGACTGCCGACTGAAGACCATCCATGTGCAAGTTTTCGTCAACCACATAAACCTCGGTAACCGTTTGCTCGTTCCTTGTCAATGTACCTGCAAGCCAAGTCAATTTTCGTTCAACTTGATCACAAGGCCCGAAAGCTTTCCTGTCTTGTCAGAACATATTACGGAAACAGAACCTAGGGCTTCCACCGAGTGGAGCTTTTTCACGATCGCCTTACGCTTCGACATCCGCATAACACCAAGAGCGAGGGTAACTGTCGTAACGATTGGTAACCCCTCAGGTATAGCAGCCACTGCAAGAGAAACTTGACCCGGGAGTATGAGTCCAAAAGTCACCACAACGTCGTCGGGACATACCTCCGATAGTAAACATATCCAGCCAGCGACGCTGCTGCCATATCCCAATTAAACAGATAAACCCGATAACACCAAACGACAAAAACGAGAGCTTTTGTGCCAGTTCATCCATACTCAGCTGCAGCGGTGTTCGTTTCTCGTCAACCTGACAATGACCAAGTGTGATCGATCAGGATGGAAAGCAGTATATTGCGTACGCACGTCCTGCATCATGGAAAAGATGACACCAAATTCCGTCTGGGCACCAATAGCAATCACAATCCCAGTTCCATGTCCTTGCATCCGGGACAAACTCGGTCAACACGAAACATGGCCCACGAGTCAACTCACCATTCCTGACCAGTGTACCCATGTACGCGATACACGACCGCTCGGCAAGCGCGACCACCTCACTCGATCCCGCCTCCTTGGAAAACGCACCCCCGTGGCTTTGCAGGTCGCATGTTTGGTGATCCTTTGAACGCGCCATCGTTTCGCCAGTCAAACTACTCTCATCAATCTCGAGATCGACGGCGGATATGATGCGAATGTCTGCAGGAACACGATCACCCGTCGTCAGCGACACGATATCTCCGGGAACCAACTCGTTTGCAAGAATGTGGATTTTCCGTTGATCACTGTGGGTACAATGAGGTATTGAAGCACTTGATGACCATGGTCCATACCGAATAACATGACAGTGATGTGGAACGAGCTTGTTCAGTGCCTCGAGACTCTTTTCCGATCGCTGTTCCTGTATAAAGCCAACTAACGGTGGTGCATCAAAGGAGGGAAAAAATACAGCGCTGACCTGCTACCTTACCTGTGAGGACAATCGCAACGGCAATCGTGATGCTGATAGCATCATCAACGTTCCCCATGACCGCGCTAATCACTGCACTTGCACATAGCAGCAATATAAGCGGACTCTCATAGATCGTTTTCGCAAACTTGAGGAGAACCGGGTCAGGTGTCGAGACCGAAAATTCATTGTACCCATGCACATTTTGCAGAGATGGCACGACAGCGGTCGACAATCCAACCACGATCGACGACTGAAAATATGCCACCGTATCCTACAAGTGAGAATAAGTTTCCAAATGGAATTATGAAAGCCATGGGTGATGAGAGGTCCGACGCCGTGGCTATGCCATACCCCTGATTCTATGCAGAATTTCGACGAGGCCACGTAGACGTACCTCGATGGACCATTGGGCAAACCGTGCAGAGGGTGTGTCCCGTTTCTCCTCGCGGTGCGTCCGTGGTGAGCCTGACCGATTGACGAGGGGGAAGCTGCTGTCGACATCGTCCCTGCCACGTTGACCCCTCACCACCCTGAGCACCTGGTGAAAAATGCCCTCGGCGACCACGTCCTTGGGCGAGACGAGCCCCATGGACTCGGCATGGTGTCGTCTGAGTGTCGTGCTGTACGCAAAGTGGTTCGTCGCACCCGGGGTGGGCTGGGGTTCCCCAAACTCGGTGTCTGCGAACGAGGTAAAGTAGCTCGAGGCTGGCGGGGAGGGAGATCGGGTATGGTCTGGTGGTGGGTATCCCGTGGGGTAGAAAGGTTCCGCAATCGTCGACAGCTCAACGTTGCTCGTATGTGCAGAGGTCGTGCGGGACATGGAACCTGGCCGTTTGCCTGAGGCTGGGAAGCTTCGCCGCGATGTGGACATTCCACGAGCTAGTAAATCCCTGGCAAGGCTGTTGGAGACGCAGAAAGTCTTGACAACGGACCTGTACCAAATTAATGATATTTTCGGCTGTGTGATGGGAAGATATTTCCATTACGGGTAACCGATGCTTAGGCAACTGATTTGGCAGAAAAGAGAATGCGATTGTAGTAAACGCTACATGATCAGAGGAGTGGGTGTCATACAAAGAGTTTGGTGTACACATACACATGGAAGAAGAAAAAACCTGTTCCAACAGCGCCGCAGCGAGAGATCTGCCCAAGCAGTGTCTAGTAGGCAATACAACCCATCTCGAATTACTACGGTTCATATAGTCCACGTGCCTCACGGCCTGGTACCACCTCGGCGTCCGTGACATCCATGCCTGGAACCATGCGTTCAATGTGTCGATGCACTGCATCGTCACGCGAGAATAAACGTTTACAATGAGGACATTTCCACTTCACGCCTAGATGCATGACGACGTGCCGTGAAAGGTTCTCCTGCTTCATCGGCCGAGAGTGAGTGCATTTGTCCCATCGACAACCCGCAGGCAGAGCGGGTCCCGTATGGAGATGGTGGTGGTTCCGAAGGTGTCGGAGTACTCGCGTTCGGTCACCGACAATCCATTTATTGCATGGACTGCCAGAAAGATCGAAGCGGCATTGATAAAAGCAGCGTTTATCCCCGTAACGATCTTGCGCAAATTCAATGTCTGCTTGATCGACTGCATCCAGCGATGATGCGGGTGCGGGTGCCGTGAGACTGGTCATCAGGGATGACATATTTTGATTCATGTTGGGGGACACGATGTTGGGTTGCGGTGCTGGGCCGGAGGTAGACAGCGCACGTTTGCGCCCCGAAAGAGGTGATTGGCCTAAGCTGTGGCCAGCAGATGTCGAATTCCCAATTACTGCGTCGAACGGTAAAAATGTATCCAACTCCAGCACTGGAGCTGAAGCAGTTGGCAACGATACTGGACTCCACTCCTGTTGTTGAGCGGGCGCGCGATGGCGCAGTTTAGCGTGGTGATAAGGGTGGCTAGATAACGATGGGGGTGTTCTGATTGATGCGTTTCCAACGGAGAGGGAAAACGATCGTGCAGATTTTGACCCAAGGGATTGAGGCGCTTGGGGAGGATGGCCATCGTGGCCGAACAATGAATAAGATTTTTGCAACACGGTCGGGAAAAAATATTCCGACGTAGTCTCTAGGATGGAGGGGTGGACGCGAGAGTCATAGGGAATGCTAAAACACGCTGCCTATGAGCAACTGGTTGCCTCATCGAAGGCGGCAGGCTGACCTCTGAGCGGGGTGGATGCGTTCTGCCCCGGAGGCCTGGAAGCTAGGGAGCGATCCCAAATCATAGGGGTACATATCGAAAGAAAGATGATTGATGGGGAAATCAGAAGCGACCACAGAGATTTTAAAATACCGGTGGTTGACACTTTTTGCGGTGGAGAATGAGGTAGTGTTCATTTAAAGAGTGCACCGCTCGCCGAATGGCGATGACGACAAGGAGTCGTGGTACACTATGCGACTTCATCGCTCCTGGCGGAGGGGGCGGCAGTTAATCGATCATGAATACTTGGCGCAGACATTCGGCGCGATGATGGCTCACCCTCCTGCCACGAGTTCATATTACATATTAATCACAATCGCGGAGAGTTATCAAGACGCGTGTGACGGCGCAACCTGGGTCAAATGCAGTGCTTTCGGGGGGGTAACTGCTGAGGTTTGAGGCATGCACGCCAGGCGATGTACACGCCACGAACCTGAGTAGATTTAGTTAATGCCTGGCGAACGAGGACGAAGCAAGGCCATGACGCCAAAGAGAAAATAGGGACGAAAACGGAAATACTGGGTAAAAAAAAGGCCCTGACACGAGATGATACTTGCCTGGGGTTTCGTCACGATCGCCTGGTAGCCATACTGGCAGGCGGCACCGGTCCTAAACCTCATTGACCTCGGACTGCGAGTACGAGATGGCTTGGCGAGTCACCAAAAGTAGGTAAGTACGGCCAGAGGATTGGTTCCCTATGCTGTTCGATGCTCTCTGGCGCCATTGGCGGTGGGTAGGCGCTTGGTGAATTTGATGGGCGTGGTGCGCGAGCTTCAAGGAAAACTTGTGGCCGCCTGTGAGAGTTTTCATGAATATTCGGACAACTCGTGGAGAGGATATCGCTAGCAGAGCAATGCGTTGGCTACGGTGCGGACATTGGAGGATATTGAAATGTTCAGGTGGGTCGGGCTTGGTGTGGGTATTAGCAAAGGCTTGTGATCAAACTCTACCGTCACCGTAGCGCAGCGTCTGTGCGCAATTGCATTCGTACGCCTGATTCCAAGTCATGACATGCTCAATGATGAGGCGCAGTAACCTTCTCCAGGTCTTCAATGTCTTCCGTTCATCACCGTGGCAGGAGCCACAGTCGGGAACACCGTTCGCGGGTGGACTCCAGAGACAGGGACGGACCACGCGACCGACGGTCATACAGACACGAGGACTCCAGGCGGTCTGAGCCCGATGACGGTGGAAAATCAGCGCGAACTCGACGATATCACTCTCATTCGCGCACGCCCTCTCCCAGGAGGAGGTCAAGGTCCAGGTCGACCTCCCGTGGACCTGTCTCGAGGAAACCGAGATCTCACTCACGCTCACCCTCGCGTGAGCCTAGACGTCGCTCCCGCTCGACAGAGAAGACTAGCCGGAGGAGTAAGAAGGAAAGACGCAAGAGATCTCGATCACTCTCGTCCAGTTCCTCGGATTCGGGCTCAGGGTCTGATCGCAAACGATACAAGAAGAAGAGGCATCGTACACGCGAAGAAAAGGAACGAAGGCGAAAAGAGAAGAAGGAGAAAAAGGCACCATTTTACTGTCCTTTTTCTGTTCCGAGACACTGACCGGCTCTACAGAAGAAAAAACACGGGAGCTCGACCGCCCACTGGGGAAAATATGGTGTCATTAGCGACTCGGAGTGAGACTGCGGAAGTTTTCTTGATAGGAGCCATGAGTTGATGCAGAACCGCTAGTTTTTACAACAAGACGCAGGAGTTCAGAACATGGCTTCTCGAAGAACGGAAAATCAACCCAGAAGCTCTGTCCAAGGACCAGGAGCGAAAAGAGTTTGCCGTGTTCGTGGAAGACTATAATACAGGTACGGCTTTGTTTCGTATGTGCCAACTGATTGAAAGAGTTGTATAAGCCACGTTGCCCCACGAAAAGTACTATCACATGGAGGTGTACGAACGGCGGATGGATTCACTGAGGTCGGGAGAGTTTGTTCCCCCATCGGCAGACACATACGACCCTGCGGCGGATCTGAAAGCACACGCCACGAGACACAAGAAGGCCGCTACCGATCAAGACTCGTACATGTCTCGCGAACAATTGATGGAATTACGCAAGGTACAGAACGAAAGAGTCGAGGTACGGACTTTGTTGAATTTGTCATGAATCGCCTACAACCCGCCGGTAGATTGGACGCATGAAACGGTTGGGAATGGAAGTGAAACAGAACATGGGTGTTAGGATGGACGGCAGCATGTTTGACGGATAATTCCTTGACCATGTACTAGCCTGTGATTTTACTTCCTACGATTGTCAGACGACGGCATGCGCCTGTCACGAGGTTCTATTCATGTACAGGTCGTGGCAAATACCAACGTTGTATCGGACGACCATGATCGATATTCTCCTCCTCGGTGCGACGGGTGAGGGGTCTCTCATCCAACCTGTTCTGCTCTCACGTTTTATGAAGGCTACACCGGTCGTCTCATTTCGCGCTACCTGGCAACACATCCCCAGCGGACGGCGTTCTCGTTTGGTTTGGCTGCGCGCTCGGAATCAAAGCTCAAGGCACTCGTGCGCGGGCACAGCGACCTCGCCGACGTACCAACATACGTCGTCGATATTACAAACGTCGATGACGTTGAGACAACCGTACAACATGCGCGAGTCATCATCAACGCCGTCGGGCCATACTGGCGCTTCGGAACACCTGTCGTCAGGGCATGTGTGCGGTACGGCAGGCACTACGTTGACCTCACAGGCGAGACACCTTGGGTCAGGGACATCATCCTTGAGCAAGTGCCATGCACTTTCCATGAACAGTACCCAAGATGACAACCCGTCTAGGTTTGATTATGCCGCCAGTCGCTGTGGTTCGGTGATTGTTCCCTGCGCCGGGCTTGACTCTGTTCCTTCAGACGTCCTTGCGTACTTGGGCAACAAAACACTCAAGGCCTTTGCTGGGCCGTCGACAACAGTGGACTTGTCAACATCAGCATGGAAACTTCGCGGTTCGGGGATATCGGGCGGGACGTTCACTTCTTTCCTCGCGTACCTAGAGGATGTACCAAAGCACAAGTTTGATGCGACAAGGGAGGATTATTCGCTGAGCCCAAGTACCTTGCTCTGCTCGACGCATGCGCACGTGACACTAACTTGCTTCAAGTCCAGGGCGTCAAAAGTCCACAACCAAGGGCGATCTACTCCCTTCCAATCTCTAAACCACCGATTCAAGGAGCCGTGTATCTGATGTCGATTGTCAACCTGAAAGTTGTACAACGCTCATGGGGCTTGTTCCAACTGGCGACACAGAACCCCAAACTCACCTTGTCCCCCTCGAGCAATGAACGTGGGGATACGACGGAGTTATCATATGGACCTCAGTTCAAGTATGAAGAATTCATGGCATTCCCAAGTCGACTCCACTCTCTTTTCGTAACGCTTTTCGTGGTAATTGTAGGAACACTGATGAAGTACTTCCCGTTTGTACGTCCATTCTGTTTGATATCCTGGACTGTTTGCTGACGCATCCATGTAACAGGTCCGTTGGATGGCCCGTTTGTTCATGCCACGGTCGGGCGATGGTCCCACTGTCGGGTATGTGTGCTTGCCGCTCATCAGATCTAACCGTGTCTGATCGTTCAACCTATAGAGAACTTGAAGCAGGCGGCCTCCACATTACAAATATCACAACATCCTTGCCGAATACTCAGGGGAAGACGACCACCGTGCGGACAGTATTCCGTGGCAAAGGAGAGCCAGGCTACTTGTTATCGTCCGGTAAGTATCCATGGTACCGGAAGGGGCATATCAAATGGACTAATACTTTATTTGCAGTCATTATCGCGGAATGTGCCTTATCCCTTGTGTTGGAACCGGATCATCTCCCAGCATTCGCCAAGCGTGGTGGTGTCCTCACGCCCATGACCGCACTTGGTGATGTGTTGATTGAACGTCTAAAGTCTTCCGGCCGCATAACTATCGAAAGCGACGTGGTACCCACAGACACGAGCCGAAAACAGTCGTAAAGACACGGTAAATTTGACTCTTGCTATTCATTGCGATGCTTGCAAATTTGCAAATCTAGTTCATCTACGGACTCGTGTTGGTTATATATGTGCAAGGCTGTTCTGTGCTGATCCCATTTAGCTGGTAGAATACTTATTGACTGCCTCCGATAACACCTCGTTCTCATTTGCGGGTGTTGCAATGAGTTGTACCCAAGATTAGAATCAAAACCCGAACTCAGGGTCCAATTCAGGGACTAGACCATGCGCATGCGCGGTGGTCGATGCGACCTCAGTCGTAGGCTGTGGCAGACAGACAAGATCAAGGATCGAAGAGCGATGATAGCCTTGGTGCATAATGTTGTTCGGGTATTGCCTCTCCATCAACTGGCTCAGGTGTTCACGACCCCGATCATTTATATTTCCGCGACTGCGACGCCTCCCGACGCGGTTACGACAGGGGGGGTTGCGGCCGTGCATGGCACCGCACCGGGTCCGACTTCATTTCTAGACCCACAAGCGACACTGGCAAGATCAATATTAGAATATTGAGTACCCATCTATACTCCTTTTTGCAAGCTGAGTAAATGAAGCTGCGGCACCGAAGGACAACGTTGATGCCAGGCGCAACGTACGTACCGTGTGGTGGGGCGTGTGTTCACCACGAGGAAGATTTGTCTACAAGACAGTGCCCGCGTTTGACTGCGCGTTATTCGACTGGGATCTTTGCAAAAGGCTTGCTGAGGGGTGGGAGACTAATTTTAGTGACGTTTCTTGGACTCGTACGACATGGCCTGGGGTCTAGCCTGGCAGTACAAGCCAGAGCCCATTCCTTTGTGTAGCGCATCGTTCAGCAAGAGGGGATGAATTCACATTCCGACGCTTGCTCCGACTCTGAGGAGGGATCGGGCCGGTGTGCCAACGACTCCTAACACCAAATAGTCCTAGTACTTATCAACGCGGCTGTCGGTGTCTGGATCCTGTGCATCTTCCTGTGGAGGAATGGTGCCTGGAGAGGGGATACAGCGGATTTTTTTTCCAGGAGAGCGGTAGCACAAGTTTGGCGTGCGCTTTGCCAAAATCATTAAACTAGGAAGGCGCTCAGCGGACGGATCTTATCAGCGTAATGGAACGGATTGGCAGATTGGCCATATCGCAATCACAAGGCTGCAAATAACAGGTGGCCACCATTAGTTGTGCACCGTACACTCCGAGTCTCCTTCAAGGATGACAGTTGTGGCTGACTGGTACGCTTCATATAGCATTGTAAGCTTTTTGGTCTACCCAAACTCAAACTCACCTTTCTTCTATCCCTGTAGACTTTAAAAAGAACAAACGTGCGTCTGTTTGTTGATACTAATCTATGGTACCTGGCGGGTGGCTTGATAAGAGCTGCTACTGTACCATCCTGTGGTGATTGTCGCGTCGGCCGATCGATTTACCTAACCCCTCCTTCTGATGTAGTCCCCCTCGTCAAAGTCCCGTGCCCAATTATTTTCGGGGCAGTTTCGGAGGACCCTTGGCAATACGATTGCGTCTCCTCCCATTTTCAGCGCCGTGAATCCTATTCTAGAAATACCGAACGGCACCTGGAGGCCCTCCATAAAAGAGTGGCGTCGTGCGCTAGCTATATAACCCCCCGTCCCCTCCTGCTATTGTCAATTCCGCCTGCCGAGGGTATAGTCGCCCCTCAGTCTTCTTGGCCATTTTCCCATTTTCTACTGTACACTTCTCTTTGATGCACACTGCAGTCCATACCCTCTTTTCTTCGCTGAAAAGTCGCTCCTAGTAAATCATTGCTTCTGTTCGCTGCCATCCCTGAGCCCGCTGTTTTCTTTCGACATGGAATACAACGATTCTTGTTTAGGTTTCCTCGCTGACGTCTTCGCAGGACATATACCATTCCAGGATGTGAGTATGTTTACTACTCTCATGCCCCTTTATGAGCGCTATCTCAAACTTCTTTCAGACCGTTAATCCTGCCGATGTTTTGTTGACCCACCCTTCCCGTCTGGCTGCATATTCTGAGGGCAGCCATCAGAACATCGCCATAACCCACGGTGTTGTATCCCAAGAGAATGTCCAAAGACACCTTCCCGCTTGGCCTCCAAATCATGTCAGCATTATTGTCGTCTTTGTGCCCCACAGGTCATCTGATGTTCTTACGACAGCCTCGATGCCCGTTCTTTGACATCAATGATGATTCCACGAAACCATCCGCGGCCGGGGCTGTGAGATCTATACGCCAGAGGTTTCGTGACGTCCGTGCGGACAACGCAGCGCCGAAGCCATGCAAGTGGCAACCCCAAGGTTCGCCTGTGTGCGGTCAAGCCGTCACAGGTTCGTCCGTTCCGCAGCACCTCGCCGACCACGGAATTCGGAACATGGGAAGAAATCGTCTTGCAGAGTGTTGCTGGCAAGGTTGCAATGTGTTCATCAAGAGACAGGGAATGACGAGGCACTTTCGTGAAGTCCATTTAGGCTTGAAACGAAAGTCGTGCACTGTCTGATGTCTCCATCTGAGCGAACTTTGGGATGGGACTGTGTCCTTTTGGGTATTCCAACTCAGGTGTGTCGTTACGTCCTACTCGGCGCATGGTATTGACTCATTTATCCCCTAGTTGTACATATGTATTCCACAGATATTATGATCTTCCCTCATATGTATTCTTCTTCTGTACGATAGTCGTCAGGTTGGTGTGAGTATGGACGCTGCCTCCCTTCTTTCACGTTGGTGTCAGGGTCCCTTTATGAAGCACCCTTTTATCTGTAACAATATTTCCAACATTTGAGCAGCACTCGGGACATTGTTCTCGTTGTACAATAGTCATCGCGCAGGTTTTCTTTCTCATTCAAACTTTGGTCATTGACATGGATGAGGTTCGGCAGTAGACTACCCAGTTGTTGTTGTTAGATTGCAGAGAACGTGTGTAGGACTTCATATTCCATGTATGAATTTAATCTATTGATTCTCTGCACCTTGGCATATTACAGTAAACATGAATTGAAAATGAAACTTTGATAGGATTTGCTACTACATGTACCTACAAGGAGGTTCGTAGCTGCCTTTTCGAGACGCGAATTCGTGCAGAAGAGCTTTGGCCGCAGTTGCGATGATCGGATGCAGACACATTCGTTTCAAACCAACTTCTTCGCGGAGAGACCGCTGTCAACCACTTGTCGCTGAACACCACAACGGTCAACCTCTCCTCCCCAACTCGAATACACTGGTATCATTTACATGCATAGAAGGATCAGAGGGATACCCAACCACCCGTCATTCTGTTCACGGACACAGAGCCGCAACAGCTTGAGAAACCTGAACCAGCCTGTCGTTTACGGTTTCATTCAACATCCAACGCAAGGAAGGCATTACTCGCCTCCACCGTTCTAACAGTGTCAATTCCCGGTGTTTGTGCGATCGACATGGGTGAGTTGATGGTTGTTGTTCTCTGCTGCGCACAGTCCAATCATGTTCTATTTTCAGATCCTCCAGGGTTTTGGCTGCAGATGCCGTTTCCGTTGTGGCGAGTTGAACATTGGAGCTTTGGAGGGAAAATTAAGTCTCGTCATTGGTGGCAGCAATCAACGATCTGACACGTTCCTGAGGCGATGCTCCATTAATAATTTGGCATTGGCACTTAGGTATCTCTGTGGTTCAAGCAAATCTCACCAATTGGAGGTACGCGCGGTCCGATGCTATCATGGCAGCCGATATGTGTCATCTAGTACGAGACGGATGATGAATTAGAGTAACGAGATTGAGGTAATGGTATCTCTCGCACTGAAGATCGAGGTTTTGTTTGAACTCACAGAGGTTGCACAGCACAGCGATGTACAGGTGTTTTTCATCGCTCAGATCTTCGGACACGCACATGTGTCACGTATCGTTCTGAACAGACGAGCAGAATGACAACTCGGCCTTGTTGATCTCAATGCTGATGGGAAAGTTGTGATGATTGGAGGTAAGCGAGGATGACCTGGGAACACATCGTCCTTGTGATCAAATGCCTTAGCGGAGATAAAAAATTGCCGACGGGGATGTCAGTGATTATATTAACTGCAGTGAAGAAATGATTCCTTCCTTCCCCCATTTCAACCTCCTAGAGTCTACGAGACTTCCGGTGTTACTTCTAACAAACGGTACAGCATCCCCGGATGCCATTTCGGCCACTAGCCATATTCACACGGATTATCCACCAGTTTGGTCTCTACTCCTGAGCGCTGGTGACCCTCGGAGTTGGCCTATCCAACATGCAAAACTCAGGTGTTCTCCCCACTGTCGGAAATGATTGCTGTATTCCAACCGGTTTGGATCATAGCCTGTCCAGAATGGTAAATTGGCACCGTTCTACCGAACTTTCGTTACATGTGTTGGCCGCCAACGGAGAGCTGGAAGGGTTGGCAGGGGCCTTACAAAATGGTCCTCTGTTATCTTCTTAACACCCCCCGATGGGGTCCTCCTACCTTTATCTTAAGGACCGCCCCTCAGGGCCCTCACAAGCTGAGCTGTTTCCCCCTTGGTGAGGGTGCAGTCTGTTATCCTTGACTCTAGCTGATTTTGCATAGGAATCCTTCGTCTCATTCTTCGTATCCCCTCATGGAGTACGACCCCTCCGCTAATCCCGTTCAACCCACAAACGCTTCTGAGGCTGAGCCATCTCCCCCCTCGTCAGTGTGCGCCAGTATCCCATCCCCTTGACTGACTCTAACTAATTTTGTCCAGCAGGACCTCTCCCTTCTATTTTTCATACCCTCCATTAAGGTTTAGTCCTTACTCCGACTACATTCAACCTTCGAATACCCCTTCTCAGGCTGAGCCATCTTCCCCTTTGTGAGCGTGCACTGTCCTGCTACCTCTCGATTCTGACCGATTCTCAGCGGGAATCTACCGTCCTATCCTCCGTACCATACCTTGGAGTCCACTCCCCGCCATAATCCCATCCAGCCTACGAACATCCTTGGGAACCCTCCGTCTTTGTACCCCCCCATGGGGTTCAGCCATTACTCTGATCCCGTTCAACCTCCCTCTCAGGCTGAGTCGCCTCCCCCATTGTGAGACTACGCTATTCCACCGCCTCTCGACTGGCCCTGCTGATTTTGTCCAGCAGGAACCTTCCATTTTATCCATCGCGTTCTCCCATGGACTTCAGTTCCTGCTCTGGTCCCGTTCAACCCATGAATACCCCCTCTCTAGGCGGGTTGTCAACCTCCTGGTGAGAATCCATCGTTCGGTCTTCTGCAGCGCCTCGACCGACTAGTTTTGCATAGCTGGAACCTTCCACCAACATATACTTCCGGTGTTGAAGATAATGTTGACCTGGTATCAGAGGTACTTAGCGGTTATCACACTTTTCTTGGCTGGGGCTCACAAATGATAACAGCAGCAAATGCTTCCGACCACCACAAGCCAAGTGCCTGTGGGCGAACCTACTGTTAGGTATGCATGCCATTTTCTTCCTTTTCTCTTGGTTTCTGATGGAATCTCGCAGAGTGGCTGCCAGAACAAGCAATGGCGGGCATTTCTGCAAGTGGCATTTGGAGTCCGGCCCTTGCGGAGTTTTCTGCAAGGATTTCAAGAAGCTGCTGTGCCATTTGCGCAAGCATGGTGTGCAGGGCGCTGAAAATCGCGAGGTGGTCTGCAACTGGCAGACCAAAGGGAGGAATTGCGGTAAGAAGTATCGCAGGGACAGGTTTCCCCGCCATATTGGGGTGCACGTGGGACTCAGGTTCTCCTGCCCACAGTGCGATAAGTCTTACTCTCGCATCGACTCATTACGCAAGCACTGGCAAAAGGAGCACAGGAGATGACCGCTGCTCCTTCTGGTTCGGGTTGTACATACGTATGTCAAGCTATATGTAGATTTTCCATTAACATTGTCCGTGGCACTGGTTGCCTGGTGAATAGATTTTTATGTCCACTATACCTAGTACCAACACGGACGGTTCCGCTCCCCCAGACATTCGAGCGGTGACCAGGACCCCGCCGCACAAACGGCGAATTGCAACTTGACCTGAGGAAGTGGCAGCCAGCCGTTGAATTGGCTCGTCATGTCCCTGGCGGACTCAGCCCCCCGAAATCACCGCGCAGTGACGCCAAATCGAACAGTCTCCATTCTCCTGGTATGGATCAAACCGTCATGGACCTGGAGACTGGAGGTCTCCGAGGGCGGCCAATCGTGGTTATCCATCCCTGCCAGATAACCAAGCGAAGTTACAAAACATCACTTCACCAGATATAAAACGAGTGTTCCGCGGACGCACGACCAGCGAATACATACGCCGATGTCGCTAGGCACATGATACGATGTTGCTATTTTTAACAAAGTTCAGTGGCGGTCATCAAACTTAACTTAACTCACCTCGTCCATGCGAGGGCAGCGCCACCGGCCACTTGTATATGAAGTGAGCGCCTGGGATGACGCCTGGATGACGCCTGGATGATTCACCAGCAGGTGCCAGGACATGGAACTGGACGTCCAGTGGCGTGAAGTGGCCACCATCAATCCGTTAGTGTGGCATACTAAGAGCAGGGCATACTCGGCTGCTTCCATTCCCGGTCCGGTGTGTTCGTTAGGAGACAGGGGATGATGAGGCACTTTCGTGGAGTTCATCTGTGCTTGAAACGCAAGCCATACACTGTCTGATGTCCCATCAGCGAGCAAACTTTGGGATAGGAGTGCGTGGCCTTGCGATATTCTAATCCAGATGTGTCGTCAATGCTTGTCGTGGGTGCATTTGTATTCCAGACATTCCCTTGATACGTATCATTTTCTGCTGAGTCCTGATGATCAAGCTTCAAGTGTGGTGCCCCCTTCTTTCTGGAAGCCTGCCGTGGCCAATGGAGGGAAACACTGAGGGACGAGCAGACAAGTGAACTAGACCACGCTCAGCTGTTGGGGCCAAGGGATACTAGGGCACGTGACGAGTAGTATAGATAGTAGGCTTACCCTTTCATGTTGGTGTGAAACCCCTTGTAATACGTACCTTTACGCCTGGAATTCCGAGTTTTCTTTCGTTCTAACTTCTAACTGTCACAATGTTTTCAACTTTAAGTAGCGCGCACCTTCGTTCCTGTTTTACGATGTCATCGTAACGCTTTCGCATGTTTCCTTTCTGTCGGGATCACCAGCAGCCGCGGCGCGACGACTAAGCACGTTGATTGCTAGAACGGAGCCTAAGTAATATAGACAGACGATGGATAGAACAGTACCTAGAACAGAATAGCTTAGCGTTAGGAGGAAAGAGAAAACGATGACGGTGAGCTGCCATAATCCCGGTACGATGACTAAGAAGTGCTCCAGTGCACGGGCCCCTGCAGAGTTCGTGTCACTTTCTCATTGAGTTGGACAGTAGACTAGTAGTCACTAGATTGCAGAGAACATGTATAATTTAATCTAAACATGAGTCAACTTTGAAATGAAGCTTTGATAGGATTTGCTACATGCACCTGCAAGGAGGTTCGTAGCTGCCTTTTCAAGACGCAAATTCATGGAGAAGAGCTTTGGCCGCAGTTGCGATGATCGGATGCAGACACATTCGTTTCAAACCAACTTCTTCGCGGAGGGACCGCTGTCAATCACTGGTCACTGAACGCTACAACGGTCAACCTTTCCTCCCCAGTTCGAATACGACACCATTTACATGCATAAAAGGATCGGAGGGACACTCAATGACCCGTCGTCCTGTTCCCAAACCTAGAGCCGCAACAGTTTGAGAAAGCTGCAAAGCCCAAACTACATTGTTTCAAAACCCCGTTATCTAACACGAGGAAAGCACTACTTGCCCATGTCAATCTAACATCGAATGGTTCCCGGTTTTCTCGCAAATGATATTGGCGAGCTGATGGTTGTTGTCTCCTACTTTCAGATTCCTGAGTTAGCAGGCTGCAGGATCGGAAGCGGAGGAAAAACCTTGAACCCATCGTTGGCCACTCATTGCGGAAACCGATAATAAAAAACACGGCAAAGGTACTTGCATTTCTCTACGGTTCAAACATCTCTTCGCTCAGGGGTGCGCATTAGTTGTTCGTCACGGTCCGATGTATCATGGCACGTCTCAGATATGTGCCATCTACCTGACGGATCATGAATCAGAGTGACGGGGTAGAGGTAATGGTATCCCTCGTCGAGCAAGATCGAGCACTAATTTTAAACTCACAAGGTTGCATGGCACCATGATGTCTAGGTATTTTTCATCTATTGGGCTGATCTGAGTCAGACGTGAGGGTGTTCATTACAATGTTTAGGCAAACAAGCAGGGTAATAGCTTGACCTTGTTGATCTGAACGATGGGAATTTAAAAAAAAAAACGCCCGCACATAGACGCCAGTGATAAGGTCACATCAGAGCCGAGCATAAGGCTGACAGTTGCTTTCTCCCCATTCCCCGCTCTCATTGTGGCCTCCGCTACTATGTCTACCTGACGGCATGTCACCTGCCCGTGTTTCAGCTAGGGGGCCGCCAATGTGTTCACACAGATTACTGCCACTTCGATCTACTCTCCTCCACCGGAAGACTCTCAGCTTGGGAAGTTGGTCCCCGTACAAGAGGCGAAACATTCATCTCAAGGACTCCTCCATCATCAGACACGACCCCAGTGCGTCAGGTGTTTTCGGTTTGCTAGAATGGCAATTGGCACCGTTCCCGCAGAACCTTCCAACTGCATGTGTTGCCCGCCAACGGGCAGCTGGAAGGGTTGGCATGGCTAGCATAAAAGATGGGGAAACCGTCAACCCCATCGTTTTCTCTTCCTACCGTCCATGGAGATCGGTCATCACTTTGTTCCTTCCCAACCCCAGGAGATGGGGTTCCTCCCTCCGTAAGCGTGTGTTCTGTTGCCACCTCTCGACTATGACTGACTTTACATAGGTGGGGCCCTCCGCCGGAACTTCCTGGTGGTTTTAACTACGGTGGATACAACGCTAACTGGGGACCCCAGGTATCCTGGCACTTTATCTCTTTTTTGACTCCTGCTCACAAGTTGCAGCAGCAACACATGCTTGTAAACATCGCAGGCCAAATTCCTGCGGGTGAGCCCACTGTTGAGTGCGCCTCTGATCCCCTTCCCCCTCTCCTCACTTCTGATGCAGTCTCAAAGGATGGCCGCTATGGAACACAACGGCGGATATCACTGCCGCTGGTTTTTGGGCACCGTGCTCTGCCAGAATTTCTGCGCGGATTTTGAGGAATTGATGCACCACATGCGTGAGCATGGTGTACGCGGGCCTGACTCCCGCATGCTAGAGTGCAACTGGCAAACCCCCAAAGGAGTCTGCGGGAGGAAATGCCGCAGAGCTGGGTTTTCCCGCCACATAGGGACCCACGTTGACCTCAGGTCTCATTGCACTGGCTGCGATAAGTCGTTCTCTCGCAAGGATACCTTGAAGAACCATATGCGAAAGGTCCACGGTGGCTAGCGACTGTTGCCGCTAATTCTTAGGGTTGTATTGCTGTATGTACTGTGAAACTTTTCGACACAGGATATCTGTATGTAATATGGCGTAGATGAAATCTTTAGAGATGAAACTGACAAGATTGGTTCTATGCGAATGATTTAGTTGCTCGTGAAACCAGGCTATGTGTGCGTTTGGTTGGTGAATGGATCCCGCCAACCTCTTCTAGAGGCTCGGGGTTCCGCAGTAGTCAGGGACCACGCTGGAGAACGTCGGGCTGCCAAATTGGCTCGTCATGTACCTGGCGGGACAGCCCCTGTGATCACCGCCGCTATGTAGTCTCTCCATTTCAAACGTCCATGGACCAAGGCGCCATGGAACTTGGTGGTCTATACAAGCAGATAAAGTGGTCTACTTAGACCTGCCAAACAAGCGGACGTGCAAAGTGTTGCCGGATCTAACCAGACGAAACAGTGGCCGGCGACCTCGCCACCCCAAGACGGGCGTAAAATGGGAACATGTCGTTATTTTTGACCCAGTTTAGCGGTGGTCAAGAACTTAACTTTACTCGCCTCGTCCATGTGGGCATGTCGGCCACCACCCACTCAACTGGGATAGAAATGGATCTTATCAAGAGTGGCACGATAAACACGGCCAAGGAGCGAAAGGATCGTACATGTGGTGTATGCAGTCCACCCGGCTTATCAGTATTGTATCTCGGATTGGACAAACGTTACCTACAGGCAGACATTGTCACTTCAGCTGGTTGTTCACGGTCGTTCCAGAAGACCATCCAGACGTCCTAACCTGCCTTGAAGGTAGAGTTCAGTTCTCCCCAAGGTGGTGGTACAGCGGCCCTCCGAGGTATGTGCTAGCCCGATGTCTAGAAGCTACTGGTGATTGCACTGGATTTACAGGAACAAAACAGGATATTGCACCTGATGGGGTTGCGCCATGGCGGAGATTTCGACCTTGGTTGGTCGCACGAGTGAGCGGAGGTTAATAAACCTATATGGAACTAATACAATGAGTGGGTCGATAATACATCAGGAAAAATAGAAACTGCTGGTAGTTGATGACATAAAACCATTGCCTATATAGCACAACCATGGCTATGTAGCATTTCATTTGCTACAACACACTACCATAGTACAACCAAAAAATACTATTATACTACTGTAACATACCGTAGTACACTCAGAACTGGCTGTCATCACATGGTGGTGCTGGCACTGCCACCGTCAGGCTTGCCGTTCTCCTTGTCGCTGTTGTGGGAGGCCCTTGCCATCTTTGTCATCGTGTGGATGGTGTGTGCGCTGTGCACTGTCGCTTTTGCCATCGCCGAAGTGGTGGTGAAGGGCATGCCATCGCAGTGCCCTGGCCCTCTTCGTCATCACAGGGGTGATGCACGTGCCATCGTGCCCCTTCGCCGCTTGTGGTGGTGCATGCGCCGTTGCCTTTGCTGTCACCGAGATGGTGGTGAAGAGCCATTGTCGTGTCTGCGTCGTCGCGCAGGTGATGCACACGTAGTTGGTGTGCAGGCCGCATGCTGTTGCTGGCGGGGTGCACTGTTGCAGTGGTGGTCGCATGCGCTGCCAGTGCTGTCACCAAACCTGTCGTCGTCGTCGTCATGTGGTGGTGGTGCACCATTGCGCGACCCTTGCTCACCTGCCTCATCGTCATCCATACTGCATGGGGGTGATGGGGAGTTGTTACTGTAGAAAGGAGGAGTAAATGAGTAGATAGGATAAGGCGTACTCACCGGGATAGGCTTGACTGGAGTGAACACGGCGCTTCAAAGTGTCAGTGGACTTAGCAAATTTGCGACCGGTGGTCACGTGATTTTGTCCCCACAGTTCAATTCAACTTGCCTCAACAACCTTTCTGACCACTTCAACCCCACCCCCCACCCTCAGTGGGCGAGGGCTGGGCAATGGCCCACCACCACACGACAACACCTGCAAGGTGGCGCAATGGCTTTCCCATCACCACCACCACCACCGACAACAACGATGTGGGCGAAGGTTGCACAATGGCGCACCACCAGACGACGATGACAAGGTGGCGAGGGCTGGACAATGGGGCACCACCACCACCACCACCGCATGGCGACGAAATGGGTGAAGTGGACGCAATGAAGTAGCGCAATGGCTTGCTCGCCACCACCATGCGACAATGACGATGGCGAGGTGGCGCAACGGCTCGCCCACCACCACCACCACCAAACGACGATGACGTGGGTGAGGGCTGTGCAGCGACGCATCACCACCACACGACAGTGGCAGCAAGGCGGCGCAACGGCTCGCCCACCACCACTAAACGATGATGATGTGGGCGAGGGCTGCGCATTGACGGTGCACCACCACCAGACGATGACGATGGCGCGGGTGAGGGCTGCACAACGGCGCACCACCACCAGACGACAACAACAGCGTGGCGGGGCAACGGCCTGCCTACACACCACCACATGATGTGGACGAGGGCTGCCGAACGGCGCACCACTACCAAGTGACGACAACCACAACAAGGTGGGGCAGCAACTTGCCCACCACCACCAAACAATGAGGCAGGTGAGGGTTGCGCAGTGGCGCATCACCACTGTGCGACGGCGAGCTGGCGAAGGGCACCACCACCAGCACGATGACGAAGGTGAGGGGAACGCAATGGCCCGCCCCCTCCATCCCCACAATAACAACGCAGGTGAGGGCTGTGCGAAAGCATGCCACCATCACATGACAATGACGGGCGCAAGGAGGCGTAACCGACAATGAAGAGGACAAGGGCAGCGCCAGGCATGCCCCCTATCCCCAGGACGATGCAAGTGAGGTGCCACCACCACTACTGTAAGTCAGCGACAACAGCACAACAGTGACCTCACCCCACATATGAAGACAACACAGAGGGCGCGGACAGCGTAAAGGCATGCCCACAACCACTAACGTGACGATGAAGGGGGTCACCACCGCTGTCGCGTGATAATAACGCGGGCATGGGCATCACAACAGCATGCCCATAACCGCAACCACAATGATGCTGGGACAAGGACCACCTACCTCCAGGTACGATGAGGAGGGAGAGGGGTGTTGACATTTACTTTCAAGGCCTCGACGATACGAGTATTCCCAGTTGAATAATTGTATATTTTCTGTAATTATTTATAGTAGTGAAATGATCAGAATTTTTGACTACTACTGTGAACTATATTGGTAAATTTCCACTGTGCACTGTGCTATCACTGCTATGGACTACTATATAGGTGTGCTACCATTTACTACCATAGACAAATATAGTATTGGTGGTCACTACAGTCAGTGAAAGTAGTAGGGGGATTTCAACTGGGCTACAGGTGCAACATAGGCTATATAGTACTACATAGAAATTATGATTTTTCCTGATGTAGTAGTAGGGTAGGCTTACACAAGAGCAGAGAGATGCTCTTACAAGATTGACAGGGCACGATTCAGGATGGTGGTAATATTGCATTTGCTGTTTGTTCTGACTCTGAACTCCAATCTCTTCAAGTAACTCATCCCAGTCATGCACCATACGAGTGCAGCATGAGAGTGTGTGGCATGTTTATGAGTGACAAATTCATGCATACTCACCCATCAGTCAGTCTCCAGGACGGCCTATGCACTCAGACCCCATGCAGCGTCTATCGTATAGATGACAACAAAACCAACCAACTATACCCATTTCTACTCTCAGGGACCTTATGTTTACAGACACATTGGTACATGCTTAAAGACCTGAGGATAGTCCCAAGCAAATGCCATTCTAGGTCTCACCCAAAGTCACTGAACCCCAGGAACGTCATGTTCGCAGGTGGGCCAATTCAGACATCGACGATGCCAGCGGTGTGGATTCTCAATGGCAAGGTGAACTGGTGCATGGTGTCGTACCCAGAGAATCTGCCATGGACCACACCGTTCCAACAACCGAACGGAACCCAGCAATCTGCATCGCTGAAGCAAGATGGATCACCTCGTCTGGACTCGCCTCGTCCCTCACAGTTGTATGACACGCGGACAGGTATACAAATTCAGGATTCTCCAGGGTGCTTTGGATGATGCGCTGGATCATAAACATGCTAATATTAATTCTAACTTAAAATTCTTTTTTGTTGTAGAGCACAAATGCGGACTCGAATGGCTAGTCCTGACTTGCAATCCATGGTATACAAAATGGACCCATTCATTCTCATTCAGTTTGGTGGCAACATTGGACGTGTGCGTGTCTACTCCTTGGATGCATGTCAAACACTGCAACAGCATGGACGTTGTCAAAACCTAACTCTGGACCTCCGGACTGCTCTCGCAGCCAACTCCGAAGCTCCTTCGCATTCCCTTTGCTTCTTTCACTCCGGAGTTGGTTTGTCCCCTTTTTGGCGTAATTCTGCCTCATGTGTACAACGTTGTGGCGTCCCTCATTGATCCGAAACTACACTGCTTCACTTTCAGCTTTCCTTTGTAGGCATGCCTATTCTCGCCTACTCCAGTCTGGAGTAATCTGGAGTTAAGCGAGCAGGTAACTCTACCTTTTTAAACCTTCGAATTTCTTTCCCTCACCTCAGTTGTACTCTGCCTTCCTTGCAGCACTCTGAGGTGAGACTCCCTTTTCTATTAGTCATCTACTGTACTCATAATACTTAGTTTGGGCATTGCTGCCCCTATCTAGGTAAATAGCAGTTGTGCTCTGCCTTCCTTGCAGCACTCTGAGTTTGGGCATTGCTGCCCCTATCTAGGTTCTGACAGACATGCTGTTGGATGTTTGAGAGCTCAGTATCGATGGAATGAAGTTTGCTGAACCCAGGTGTGTCTGCTTGACCAATTGCGACAAAACGCTTCTTGTTAAACGCGGACTTAGGGCTATGTGATCATCTATCCATTGGACCGTTCCACCTGTGGTGTAGCCTCTGCGCGAATAACGATTTTAAACTAGAAACTGGCCCCACACACACAAGCTTTGTCAAACCCTCAACACAGCGGCCTGCAGAGCATGGTGCGGTGCATGGAAAGCTGGTCAATTCTCCTCCATAGCCACAGTGAGATTCCTCTCGCGACTCGCTTGTGTTCTGTGGGATTTATCAAAGATATCCCAGGTTGCCCATAGGGATCGTTCAAAGCCCTTGACCAATCAAGTTTGGACCGCTAGGCTTTAAAGTTACACCTTGCAATCTGGACTAACCTCTCAGATCTTTCGTCTTGACCATCACCATGATCTACGCCAGTTGCACATTCTACTATCCCTATCCCAAGTTTCCACTTCCTGCAGTTTCCAGCCATCCACACACAGGGATACTCTGGGATCTAGCCAAGAATGTGAAACCTCGTCTCCCCATTACTGACAAAGGAGAGTGTACATTCTACATCGTATGTTCAGCCTCTTTTTATAAGCCATAGATGGTTTGTCTCATATCCACTCTAGCCTTCCAACTTGTCTTTTGAACCATATAAAACTCTACTCCCTCGCAGCCGAGAATGGCTTCAGCAACACTGTGATGATGGGCACAAGGCCCAAGTCGATGAGCTCATCAACCACATATTCCCCAATGGGCCACGTTATGGTGAGTGGGTCCATGTGCTTATTGCTACTGAAGAGCGTATGTCCACACTTACGAATCTCTTCGTTGCTTGCCTCATGTGTCCTCTAGTCCTTGAAGGATTAGATAGTCCAACAAAGCTTGTCAGCATAGCACTTGAACGTACGCCCATTGTGTTTATTAGTTAACCATTCCTCGTCAGAACACCAAACCAACACCAAATCACTCTCGGACACACTCCCCTCACCATCTTCTGGTACCCGTACTTTTGGGGGAGTGCATGATGCAATTATTCGTCATGCAGACAGATTTCATACTGGGTGACCTTCACAAAATTATGGCCCCCTGGTTTCCATCTTTAACCGTGCCTTGGGCTCGTTCAACTATCACCTGTGTCACCTAGATGACAAATTCTATATACTAGATACCCTGCCAGCGTTGATCCAATCGACACATTTGTTCATTAGACACGCCATACATTGGTATCCAGACAAAGATACATGAGTAAGAACTATCCGACCAGTTCTGGAGCAAATCTTTCCTGTGCAATTAGATTGAAACGTCCAGAAATCTTGGTTTGGTATTGTACCAGATGCTATCAATGTTGGCAACATGCCATTCCTCATCATGAAGGTGAAAAATGAGTTGGGTCTAGATGGAGACACCTCTCTGCAGGCTGCACTTTCATATGCACACATTGCAACATCACTTATGAAAAAGGTTGCATCGTTTTACTTTCTTTGTTGTCCACTTTTGTTGATACAGACTATAGGACCCAAGGAAACTATCCAACTATCCTGCCATTCTTTATGGAATCATGGGCAACCTCCTGGAGATTGGGGTCATGGTGTACACAGATGGGGCATACCACAATACTCTGTTTTTCCAGTGGCTGAGCATAGACTTTTACACTAGGAAGAATATCCTCTGTGTTGCTCAAGCGTTTGCAGCAACACAACATGTAATCTCCGAGCTCTCAACATTTTATGGACAACTCAATAATACCCCGCTGGCTCCATGCAACACTTTACACTGGTTCCCCTCACCAGTGTGCACTCCTACCTATACTAGCCCTATTCCATCCCTGACATTCACACACCAGGTCAAGCGAGCAGCAGGACTTATGTGTTGGCAGAGGATGGAGCATCATGGTGGTCAGGCCTGTACCTTGTGACAATGCCATTACCTCTTGGCACTGATGGGGACGTACTGTAACAATGTCTGAGGGGTCTGCAAAACCCCCTATGGTTGAGGTCACCATGAAGTTCACCATGAAATATCATCCTGAAGCGCATCACCTACTTGCAACTCATGGCTATGCACCAATGTTACACACATGTGTGCCAGTGTGCAGTGACTTGTTCATGGTCATGATAGACCACATCTGTAGAGAGATAGTTTGGAATGCAGATAACAAGGGGAAGTGCCTCCCCTACAACTCCTACAATGATATCTGAGATGCTATCATGTTGCTTCACTCCAAAGACCTCATCTTTGGTGACCTCCGTACTTCAAATATCTTGGTCGTCCCTGGTGGATCCAGTTCAGATGGGCAGTCAAGGGGTATGCTCATTGACTTCAACTTGGTTGGGATCCATGGTGAAGGGAGATACCCTGCTTTCCTGGATGATTGTACATATGCCAGAGTGGGCATCAACAGGGATTCTGCACTATGGGATCATGGAGAAGGCTCACAACCTTGCAATGTTGGAGAAGTTTAGGTACAAATTGTTGAAAATCTCTTGCTGGTAGTAGTCTTCCATAATCGCATCTGACACAGCACAGCATGTCCACACAACACTGTCAACACAAAGTAGCTTTTCAAGTTCTGACACAAATATCATTAATATCATTTGCGACACGTCTACACTGGTCGTCTAACCCCTACCACCAACCATCTCCATGACTTCCATTCATGGCCACAGACAACAACACCAACCTATGAGTAAGTTTGTATTTGGCAACCAAAGACCCACACATGATCCATCGTTGGCCATGAACATTCTACAAGGAATAGTAAGTTTTCGAGAGGAAGGCATATGTGAAGAAATTTACCAATGCTGACTGCAGCACTTCCATGCAGAGTGACTGGAGGTGCACATGCCAGATGTACAAAGGGGCCCAAACGAAGGACATGCTGCTCCTGGAACTCCAGGATGTCCAGTTGTTGAGAACAATTGCTGCCTACAAAGGAAGTAGGGCTTCAGGACCCTCTAAATAGCCTCCGAAAAGTGGTGGTATACATGCTCATGGTGACCAAATCCAGGCTCATGCTGCCCATCAAGATCTCCTTCAATTGGTCTAGTTCATTGCCTGGGAAACCTCTGTCAGCAATAGCATAGATGAAATGAACAAGGACACATGATATTGCACTGGCATTACCAACTTCAACAAAAGAGCTGCCTTGCTGGATGGACATGGATGCAAATACACTGGAGAGCCATGATAGAGACCAAGACACGAGGGAAAGGCAGAAGAATGGAGCAAGTAGATAGGCTGGTGCTGTGGAAAACGAGACTAGACGCGTGTGGCGTAGGCACTGTGGAAGACACTGAGGACAGTGAATATACCTCTGGATCAACAGATACTTTATATACATCTTGGTGCCTAATTTTATATCCTCATTTGCTTGTATCTGCTTGAGTCGTTATCTCATGTACCACCAGCTGATACTCATAGTGAGAGCACTGCCCCCACACCCCCTTTACGACCCCTGGTCTATTAATGACAGGATATCTATGGTTGATAGTTAATCTACAGTAGCTACTTGCCTTGAGAAAAATCCTCATTGTGTGATTTAGGAATTAGTATTAAACTTATTATAAAGGAAATCACAGCCTTCTACATCTCTGCCATTAATCAAGTTAGTAGTGCACATGTTGCTTGCTTGAATTCCACAAAGTGAAGTGAACAATTCAATTAAATAAATTTCTACATAAAAAGCCAAAACAAATATCACAAAATCAAATCAATAATCCTCTAAGTACTTCATTGTAAACAATATTTGTGGTTTTTGTATTTTGCTGATCTAATGGAAAAATGGCTTTGATACGATGAGGATGTGT
>JBBPUD010000126.1:0-54293 GCA_038094475.1 Phylloporus aff. rhodophaeus | reverse complement strand
CGAGGTTTGTGGTTGCCAATTTGAGGCTAGGGATCATTCTGACACATCCTCCAGGTCAATGCCCGTCTTTCGAGGTCGTCTGCTCTGGCATCGAAAGCTACTGGTTACCCATTGGCGTTTATCGCTGCAAAGCTGGGTCTCGGAGTCCCCCTCAACGAGATCAAGAATACGGTGACAAAGGTAACCAGTGCCTGCTTTGAGCCCAGCCTGGACTATGTCGTCGTCAAGATCCCTCGTTG
The DNA here is from genome assembly GCA_038094475.1 of Phylloporus aff. rhodophaeus. NCBI lineage: Eukaryota > Fungi > Basidiomycota > Agaricomycetes > Boletales > Boletaceae > Phylloporus > Phylloporus aff. rhodophaeus. The sequence goes on along the minus strand of JBBPUD010000126.1, from coordinate 54,054 downwards.
GGATCTCAAAAAGTTCAGTCGCGTCAGTCATTTGCTGAGCAGTAGCATGAAGAGTGTGGGAGAGGTCATGAGTATTGGGAGGAATTTCGAGGAAACAATCCAGAAGGCGATTCGCGCGATCGACGATCAGTTTCTTGGCTTTGCCAAGGTGGGTTGACTTCCCTCCATTTCCAGGAGAAGCTGAGTATATGCATACAGAACGACTTCGTTGAGGATGTCGATGAAGAACTCTTGAACCCTACCGATAAGCGTATCTTTGCCATCGCTTCTGCCTTCCATCGGGGTTATAGCGTCGATAAGATTTGGCAGATGACCAACATTGACAAGTGGTTCCTGTCGAAACTGCTCAACATCCATCATATGGAAATGCATCTAAGGTAAGGTGGATTCGTTCCGGACCAATATACTACCCTAATACTCGGAGTAGAGATTCTTCAGTTTCCTCTATCTCCAGTGAGACTCTATTGCAGGCCAAGCAATTGGGCTTTTCCGATCGATTGGTTGCTAATTGCATTGGGTCTACCGAACTTGCTGTGCGTCGGCTTCGTCAAGAGGTATCAATTTCCCCCTTCGTCAAGCAGATCGACACGGTAGCTGCCGAGTTCCCGGCTTTCACCAACTATTTGTACACCACTTACAATGCAGCCGAACACGATATCTCGTTCGAGGACCGTGGTGTCATGGTACTTGGCTCTGGCGTCTACCGAATTGGCTCCTCCGTCGAGTTTGACTGGTGTGCAGTCAGGGCTATTCGAACCCTCCGCGAGCAAGGCCTTCCCACAGTCATGGTCAACTACAACCCAGAGACTGTCAGCACCGACTATGACGAGGCCGACCGGCTATACTTTGAAAACATCAGCTTGGAATCGATTTTTGACATCTATGATGTGGAGCGTTCCAGAGGTGTCATCTTATCGATGGGCGGGCAGACACCAAACAATATCGCGCTTCCCTTGTACCGCCAGAACGTAAAGATCTATGGAACGTCTCCAGAGATGATCGATACTGCAGAGAATCGATACAAGTTCTCTCGGATGTTGGACGAGATCGGTGTCGACCAACCGCAGTGGAAGGAGCTCACTAGCTTCGAGGAAGCGCTTGCTTTCTGTGAATCCGTTGGCTATCCTGTCCTTGTGCGACCGTCATATGTACTTTCGGGCGCGGCAATGAATGTGGTGTCCACTGGTGACGATCTTTCGAGTTATTTGACTCGGGCTACCGCTCTCTCTCGTGACCACCCAGTTGTCATCAGCAAATACATCGAACAAGCCAAGGAGATTGAGATGGATGCTGTTGCAAAGGATGGCCAGATGATCATGCACTTTATCTCCGAGCACGTCGAGAACGCAGGAGTACATTCTGGAGATGCTACACTGATTCATCCACCTCAGGATCTCGATCCGGCGACAGTCCGACAGATTGAAGAAGCAACCGCCAAGATCGGAAATGCCTTGAACGTTACCGGGCCGTTCAATATCCAGTTCATCGCCAAGAACAATGAGATCAAGGTTATCGAGTGCAACTTGCGAGCTGCTCGGTCGTTCCCTTTTGTATCAAAGGTCACTGGGGTCGATGCGATTGAAATGGCGACGAAAGTGATGCTTGGAATCCAAGTCGAACCTTACCCAGACCCTGGTCTTCCCTCGGATTATGTCGGTGTCAAGGTCCCCCAGTTCAGCTTCAGTCGACTCTCTGGCGCAGATCCGGTGCTGGGAGTAGAGATGGCTTCCACCGGCGAGGTTGCTTGCTTTGGACGCGACAAATACGAAGCATACCTCAAAGCTCTCATTTCAACAGGGATTGTTCTGCCAAAGAAGAATATCCTGTTCTCGGTTGGTAGCTACAGAGAGAAACTAGAAATACTCCCATCCGTTCAAAAGCTCCACGCCGCGGGATATAACATTTTTGCTACATCCGGAACGGCTGATTTCCTGACGGAGCATAATGTTCCTTGCAAGGTATGCTCAAGTGGGTACCATCGAGGCTGTGCTCATTTCCTTCATAGTATTTGGAAACACTTCCCGAGGGAAGCAGTGACCTGCAAAAATCTGAATATTCACTTACCCAGCATCTCGCAAACAATCTGATTGACATGTATATCAATCTGCCCTCAAAAAATAATTACCGCCGCCCGGCGAGTTACGCCAGCAAGGGATATCGCACGAGAAGAATGGCAGTTGACTTTGCCATTCCACTTATCACCAACGTCAAAAATGCCAAGCTGCTTGCTGAAGCTCTGGTTCGCAAACTGCCTCTTGACGTATCGAATATCGACTCCAAAAGTTCATACCTCACACACGTATTCCCAGGGTTCGTCAATGTCGCCGCTTTCGTTCCAAAAATTACTGCCACGGCTGGTGAAGACAGCTTCGGCCAGGCAGCTCAGGCAGCTCTGTGCGCCGGATTCACCACGTCGCTGGTCCTCCCGCATGGCGTGGATGGATCGATTACGGATGCCAGTAGTTTGCAACTTATTCAAGATATCGCCGCAAGCAATGCATATTGCAATTATGCGTTGAGCGTTGCTACGATTAATGGCCAGACCCTACCACTGGACGATGAACTCAAGCCCGATGTCAAGGCCCTCTTCATTGCATTCCACGAACCCGCTGGTCCTCCGGGAATATCAGCCGTTGCAGCCCATTTTGCATCATGGCCAACTGAAAAGATGATCGTCACAGATGCGAGGGGCTCGAATCTTGCATCCGTTCTTCTTCTTGCCAGTCTTCATAATCGCAGTGTTCACATCACAGACGTCCGAAGTAAAGAGGACCTGCAGTTGATATCCCTTAGCAAAGCTAGACACCTCAAGGTCACCTGCGACGTCTCCGCCTATACCTTGTTTTTCGCTCGCGATCAGTACCCCAACTCCACGCTCCTTCCTTCTGGGGAAGACCAAGCTGTGTTCTGGAAAAGTATCGACGCGATTGACGCGTTTTCGGTTGGAAACTTACCCTATTACTTGGCCGCGGAGCAAGGACAAAAGGGCTCTGCCTGGTCTGGCATTGAAGAGACGATACCTTTATTACTCAGTGCCGCGGCCTCTGGACGTATCACCCTTGAGGATATCCGAATTAGGTTATATGATAACCCGATCCGCATCTTTGCACTACCTGAGCAAGCCAATACTCATGTGGAAGTCGTTATCGGGCGTCGCACTCACTTCATCTCTCGTGACCATCGATGGTCTCCCCTGGACAAGCGTCTCGTGGAAGGATCTTTGCACAGGGTTGTGATGCACGGAAAGACCTTGTTCTTGGACGGAGCATTATCCCCAACAACAAGCGGCAAGGACGTTTCCAGCGCGACAATATCTCGTCCTGTGGGCGAGTCCCGTGGGGTGGCAGTCCCCGTTGCAAAACCTGAATTTATCCCGAGCCATGCTCCTGCAAAAGGCGTTGATGGTCCCCCGCAAGCACATTTTACCCCTGGTTCACTGGGCACTCTCGTCCCCAATTTATTGCATAGCCCTCATCCTGCTTTCCACCGGCGACATATCCTGTCGGTAAAACAATTCACTCAACGAGATATGTACGACCTGTTCTCTTTGGCACATGAGATGCGCCTCCAGGTAGAGCGTAGTGGAACTCTCGATATCCTAAGAGGCAAGGTTCTTTGCAACCTGTTCTATGAGCCCTCAACTCGCACGAGCGTTTCGTTTGATGCGGCGATGAAGCGTTGCGGTGGTGAAGTCATTCAGGTCAATGCCGATACGTCGTCGGTGCAGAAAGGAGAGACAGTTGCAGACACTATTCGCACACTTGGCTGTTACGCAGATGCGATCGTGATCAGACACCCTGATGTCGGGAGCGCTCAACTGGCTGCCAAGTTCTCCACAGTCCCGGTGTTGAATGCAGGGGATGGCACCGGCGAGCATCCAACGCAGGCATGTAAATTTGCTTCGTTCCCCACGCATCAACTTACCCTGTACTCCTAGGCACTATTGGACGTTTATACAATCCGGTCTGAGCTTGGAACTGTCAATGGACGCACGATTACCTTACTTGGTGACCTGAAGAATGGACGCACCGTGCATAGTCTAGTGACCCTTCTGTGTCACTACTCTGTCCACCTCAACTTTGTCGCACCCCGGTCATTGTCGATGCCAGCTAACGTCGTCTCTGCTGCGCGCAAGGCTGGCGTTAGTGTGCAACAACTTGAGTCCCTGGAAGAAGTGCTGCCTGAGACAGATGTTCTCTACGTCACCCGAGTCCAGAAGGAGAGGTTTGCGAACGAAGCCGAGTGGCAGAAAGTCAAGGATGCATACCGGGTAGATCACGCTGTTCTGTCTCGGGCAAAGGAGGATATGATCGTCATGCATCCCCTCCCCAGAGTTAATGGTGAGTAATACAAGTACGGATTCCCATGGGTGTGCTAATCTCGCCTCTAGAAATCGATCCTGAAGTCGACTTTGACTCGCGTCGCGCGGTTTACTTCCGACAGATGCGTTATGGACTTTTCGTGCGTTGCCTGAATGAAATCCGTCTTGCATGTGTGACCTGACATATTACTTAGATTCGCATGGCGCTTCTGGCTAGCGTCCTGGGAACGGTGTAAAAATCGTAGGTCGGATACTCGAGTTACTAACAATGCACTCTCATGAACAAGAGTTGACTACACCCCCAAAGTAATGTACAAAGGCCTAAAATCAATGAAATTCTGTTTAAATGAGTACAACATATGAGTGGAGTGCCAGCAAAGGCACCAAGTTGTGGATGCGTGTCGTCCAAAATCTAGCCGACGTCTATCGTGGACATTTGCATGTTGACGTGGAACTCTCTGAGATTCGATTCCTGGAAGACCTGACATGTCGATGAAGGACATTCCGTAGTCGGAGTCGTATAAGTATTTGCAAGTTCGCGAGTAATTCGGTGACTAGAACCTTTCTACTATCAATGGCGCACCTCATTATCACCAGCAGACCCATTCGCACATGATGGAGACCATCAACACATGGAATCAAACCTTGTCTTGCTCGGGTGTGAAGAAAAGGTTCTATTTCCGCGATATTCCATTGTTCGGTTCAGTTGATGTCTGACTCGTGTCCTGATCTAGTCCGTCGATGACTCTGGTATTCTCGTTCTGATCCACGCAGACACGACAAGTATAACTCCTTAATGCAATGATTAGCAGAAGACCGTTTTGGCTGTCAAACCCCAGTTTTTCTCACGCTGACTACTCTTCCAGTGACATCACAGCGTGCCGAATCCACTGGATCGACTCGGAGGAACTCTGCCCGGGTGAGGGCGTGTTCATGTTCAAAGTCGAGCGCAGGACCTCGCCTCGCCGATACCTATCGGATCAACTAAAATCAGGCGTTTAACCCCCACAGGATGTACGTTACGCCTTCTCTGCAGATATGATCCATTCCTGCCCAGGCACTTGTGAATCTTATTTAAACAATCCCGAGGTTCCCATGTTGCGAGTTGCACGGGCACCTTGACACCCTCACATCCCCTCGACAACCAACATGGATCCTGACGGAACCACTCAATCCCCTCGGGAGACTACCAATGACCCTACCCCACATCTGGAACCCAGTCACGCCCCAGACACTTCTCCCCCGGAGGATAACAATGTCGTTGTCGGAGGCAGCACTATGCATCCACAGACCTCTTCCGCAGAACAGCAGGATCGAAATCTATCCACCGAGGCTCATCATACTGTCTCTCACACCCAATCAGAAAATTTTGAGCGTAGCTCGGCTCCGCGTCCTGCCCGCGGGCATGGACGCATGGACGCCCGACGCAACGCTGGGCTACCTGCAATTCCCTGGGACGCGTCTGGACTCATCCCTGTAGTCGAAAAGAGCAATGTAAGTATACCCAGTCCCTTCTGTTAGAATCGTGGTTATATGCGTATGTACATTAGGCCCCCCTTACCGTAGGCGAACGCCTTCAGCCAACGATCGAGAATGCGGTCATTGAAAGGGACAAGTATGCCAGGAAAGGTTGGTCTGCGCGAGCTGTCCCGACACTCTTTCCGCTTTCCAACTGACGGTGGGCTATTTGGACTATATCCAGTGCTGCTGACTGGCTACGCGCTTAATATTGCGATTGGCTTGCAAGTTTTATTAGGAGCTTTGACAACGGCGATTTCGGCTGTGGTCACAACTACTAAACAGGCGAGTTTGATTCCATGTCCTTGAAGAATCCATTGTGCTAAACTGTCCCAATGAGAATAGGCACAAGTTTCAACTGCTATATTGGGTCTGTGCCTCTCTGAACTCGACGTGATTGATTCATGAGTTCATTCTTGTTTTAGGTGGTCTTGCCACTTTGGTTGCGTCATACCTTGCCCGCGCACGTGGTTCCGGAGAGCCTGATCTGTCTGTTTTGCGAGTGAAAGATCTTGAACACTTTTTACGGAAAGCCAGGGCCTTTCAGCTAGACCACGCTCATGAATACCCTGACGCTACAAATGGCTTAGGTGAGCGACTAGAAGACCTTAGGCATCAATTTGAAGAATTGCTCGGTAATGCAAGTGGGTATGTCACGATCGATTCTTGAAACATCTTGCTGTCGTCACTGATTGCTTAGGGCGAGGAAACTCTCGCCTGTCGGAATTACTTCCACTCAGGCCGTACCAGTGTGAGATGCTGGCTTCTCGCGGTGCAAGCTCGATATGGGTGTGCTCGGCGATCAAGACCCACCGAGGAAATACAAAAGCTTTACTTATAATTGTTTAACTATTGTTTTCCGTACTGTAATCCTTCAGACTTGTCGATCAGGATGGACTCGTAGATTGCGCATTGTCATCGTTGTTGTTGGCTTCCGAAGAGCTTGAATCTGGGCATCAGCTATCGTTTTCCTCTGGTCAACGTCTAGCAGTCAAAGATATTTGACGGATCGAGTATCTGGTCGTTGCGGCTTGGAAAACACCAGGAGCCAAAGAATGGAGCAATGGTGAGTGCGCTCAGCGCTCGCTCCAAATTCTGATGGACTTGGCGGAACTTTTTGGAACCGAACCGCGATCCTTTCTTTACCCCCTGTTTGACATAACTCAGGTACTGTTCGGTTCAGCTGCAGGGTACGTGAAATGCATCTCTGGTCCCCTTCTAAGCCCTACAAATACGTGGAGCTGCTTCATGAAATGAACTCTGTTACATGTTGATGGGGTTGATGCGGCCGTTCCAAGTATGGCCTGCATCATATGGCCTATAATGGCGTTCCCCGCTGCATTCGATCCTGACCACAAGCTCAGGGTCTACAAAAAAACCTGCCGGCATGATACCCTTATGGATGCTTTACTTAAACAACCTGAAGGTCGCCATGTTGTGCAGAAGACCCTCTGACACTTCTCCACCTCGATAGCATGGACGAGGGTGCTCGGTCTCCTGAGGGCCAGGACCAGACCGCCGACGATCCTACACCTCAACCTGAACACAGTCACGTTCCCACTTCACCTTTAGCGGATAACAATGGCGGTGTTGGCGGTGACTCTGTTCGGCCGCGTAGCACTGTCACAGACCGACAACTTCCAAGTCTACCACCCGAGGCCCATGCAGGACCCTCCCGCTCTCAGTCAGACGACCTTGAGCGTGTCTCACCCCCACGACGTGCACGTAATGGAGACACACATGTACGCATGTCCTCGCGACGGCAAACAATGGCATCTATGATTGGACTCCCCACGGCCCCCCCAAACGCCTCTGGAATTGATTGGATTGTCCCCGTGAACGAGAAGACCACTGTGAGTGCCATACTTCTTTTTGTCGGATATGAAAGAGGCATGCCTACACACGTCACACGCAGACGCGTCGCACTGTGGGTGAACGCCTTCAGCCGACGATTGACAATGCTGCTATAGAAAGGGACAAGTATGCCAGGAAAGGTGAGTTCATGTGCGTCATTATAATTCTTGTTGATGGCAGAATGTATGCGCCGTGTTTAGCACTGTGGACCGGATATGCCCTCAATATTGCGATCGGCTTGCAAGTACTATTGGGAGCTCTGACGACGGGGGTTGCAGCTGCTGTCAGTTCTGCTACTCAGGCGAGTTTGTATGCTTTTGAAGAATTCAGGGCACTAAACTGGTGAAACAAGAATAGGCACGTATTTCAACTGCGTTGTTAGGTCTGCGCTATTTGGGCTTGATGTCGTTCTTGGATTCATTCGCGTTTTAGGTGGTCTTTCCACTATGGTGGCTTCATACCTTGCTCGCGCGCGTGGTTCTGGAGAGCCAGAATTGTCCATCACTCGAGTAAAGGATCTTGAGCACTTTTTGCGAGAGGCGAGGGCCTTCCAGTTGGACCATGCCCATGAGTATCCTGGCCCTGAAAACCGCCTAGCTGAACGACTGGATGACCTGAGACATCGCTTTGAGGAGTTGCTTGGTAACGCGAGTGGGTACGTTGTCGAACATTCCAATGTCTCATTGCTGTTACTGACTATTTTCTGAAAGGGAGAGGAAACTCTCACCTGTTGGTATCACTCCTACTCAGCCTGCTCCATGAGGCCGAGCTCAAATCTGATGACTACTTCTACCGTCGTCTGGCACATGATTTTTTTTTTTTTTTCAACTATCATTTCTGTGCCACGTTCCATCACGGACTTTTTTCATTAGGTGGGCTCGTAGATTAGATTAAGGCTGGCAGTGTAATGCATGGTGTGAAGGCACGTGATTTGATGAGATTGTAGAGTGTCCGACTATAACCTTTAAACTATCAATCACCACGTTCTCGACCTCGTAGATTTGGCTTGAACCAACCATGAAAACAAAGAACAAGCAGACCAAATTCCCAGTGGTGAGACCTTGACGCATCCCTGTCGACCCTGTCGCTCCTCGTGGCTGACAATACCTAGGCCCGGATAAAGAAAATCATGCAAAAGGACGAGGAGGTGGGCAAGGTCGCACAGGCCACGCCAGTCGTGATATGTACGCCTCTCATTTCTCGCGCGCTTCGCACCCCGTGAACGCCACCTCATTGCCACGCCAACGTCGCAGCAAAAGCCCTCGAACTGTTCCTCGCCATGATCGTGCAAGAGGCGAGTAAAGTCACGCTCGAACGGAGCGCCAAAAAGGTCGAGGCGTATCATCTGTATGTACACCTTTTTTTCTTCCACCTCGTGATCATGGACGGGTCGTGCAGGAAACATGCGGTTGAAACGACGGAGATACTCGACTTTTTGAAGGAGATTGTGGAGTCGGTGCCGGATCCGTCGGCGGGTGGCACGATTGATCTCGAGGCGGAGGCTGCGGAGGGCTCAAAGCGCAAACGAGGCAAGACCAAGAAGAACGTTGCTCCTGCTGCTCCTGGGGAGCCAAAGAAGCGGCGTAAGAAGAAGGCCGACGTGGAAATGGAGGGGCCTCCGGAAGAGGTAGCATTGGGCGCAAAGTCAGAACCTGAAGGTGACGCGGCGATGGATGAGGACGAGGACAAGGATGGGCTTGTGGAATCAAGACATCGAGAGCAGGATGCAGACTGGCAGGATGGCGAGGACACGCCGTACATTCCAAGATGACGACCGTCTAAACGAAGACATTGTATATCGGTGCAAAAATCATACATTATTTGCTTTTCATCAAGTACTTAAACAAGCTCTGCCTCGCCTCTCAAGACCAGTTGTTCAACGACAGAGTAGGACGTCAATGAGATGTGTCCCTTCTTCATCGTCAAGGTAGAGCCACTAACGAAACTTGGCGACTTGAAATGGTTAGGACGGAGAAGACTCACTCGGGTAATCTCACTGGCGGGCAATGTTGGCGAGCATGGACAAAGACCGCATGGTTTTTGTCGGGCTCGGTGACTGTGTACTGTTAGACACGTCTAGGACCCATTTCAGCACTCACTCATTGGAGGCAGAAAAGGTGACCTGTCATCCAACGTCTGTTGGTTGAGAGGTAAACTTTGCAGAATTGAGTTATAAAAGTGCTGGTCAGTCAACCTTGCAAACCTAAAGTAAACGTCAGTTGGCTGTCGTACAGGCAAGGAGGCATGCCAATCACCGGCGAGCGTGTTCTACCTCGTTCTCAGAGAGACGTTGTTGGACCTCTGGGTTGGTCATTATCCATCGCGCAAACTTTTCAATCTATAGAGATGGGTTGGATACGCATCAGGAGCTACTGACTGCTCACCTTGAACAACCTCGTACGTAGGTACGAGCGGACGACAAACTTGGCTCGCTCGACCTCGGTTTGAGCGAGCATGATCCGAAAATGCTCCTCCTCAGAGGACAACGGATCGGACCGTAACAACTGGACGGTATCAGACTACGACACACCGTATCAAGAACACGCTTGGGTGATGAGTGATGCAGATGAGTCTCACCTACCTGACGCCGTATATGGTCGAGCAGTCCGGAGAGGACGTCTTCCGCGACGGGGAGAATGTCCGGGGCGTGTCGCTCGTTCATCCAGTGTCGGATGAATTGCTGGAGGGGTGTCTCGTACTCCTCTTCCTCGAAGAGAGGGAGCGCAGCGGGCATCGGCACATCGTCAGGGTCGTCAACGTCGCGGTTCTGGAGCGTGTTGGAGCCATGATCAAGTCGGCTGAAGAAGTATTCGTCGTCGTCGTCCATCGCGGTGGTGGATGATGCAGGCTTGGAACAGAGAATGCACGGTAATTATGGACATAAAAGATACACCGAATAACGATATTGGATTTGATCTACCATCGAATGGTACAACAGAAGCTCACACAGCGTCGTTTTCAACCAACTTGCCGCAAACCACATACTTGTTAGAAAAATGTTCGATCCAACCTAGACCAGGATGAGTACGATGCGTCGACTGCAGCATGAGTGAACACACCTTTCATGTTTTCGCTGTGGGATAAGCGTGAGCACATGTGCGTGCATTTCAAGCAGGTATACATACATTTCGTCCGAGCGCAGGTCCTCTAGCTTATCCAAGGGTTGGTCGAGCGGGGTCAACATTTCTGGGTGGTGAGGCGGTGTCACTCGATACGCAACGCAGCGCTCATGGAAGGACATACCCAGGTCAAAGGACTGCTTGGCCATCCCACGAGAGGCATCCCTTCCCGCAAAGTTTCCATACATCCCCTCTGAATGACGTGAGCATTTGCACAGATAGACTCAAACCAGAAGCGCATACCAGGACCATAAAAGTTGCGTCCCGAAGTTACATCAAAGACGATACCGTTTATTGCCAGTAGAATCCTCCCGCCGTCTTTTCCATCAAAGGGTGCGAGGGTCTTTGGGGTGTACGTCTGGAACACGACCGTGGGTGGATGTGATGCGGGCATCCATGAGTAACCCTGCTTGAACTCGTGTGGGACGACCTTGGGCGTTGAGACGGACGGAAACACGATCCTCTGGACTGAGTAGAGTATGTAGATGAGGAGTGCCGTGTTCACGGGTGTTTCAAACGAGAACGCCATGTCGTAGTTGTAGTTCAACCCGCGTGAGTCTCTCCTGTCTTCGTCAACTCCCTATACCGCCTTACAAGTCAACCCCACGTAGTCCCATCTACGCCTCGACCAGAGCGATTCTGCAACTGACTGTCAGTTAGTCGCGCTCAGACAACGTCATCTAGCATGGTATTCATAATCTCTACGGTGGCCTATCACTGGATGCCATTCGGCTCTAATCCTGTATGGCCCTCTTCTGATTCTCTGGGGACTTAATTAATTAGTGAAATATCTAGATCAGTCGCATTCGGCATCAAGGTTGGTTTGGGGCTTTCGTGCGACCACAGACATTGCAAGAACGTGCTCGCGCTTGCAAAGTACGTTGCACCATTCCTTTCGTCTTAACCACTCAACCCACACTTTGACTAGCTCTTGGTCCTACAGCCACGCCAGGAAACTGTTCCGCGCGGACACGTGCATCCGTGTACTGCGAAGTTTTTTTGGACCAAAAGACCTCGGGGTGGCAAATGATTTTGTCAGCTTGGTGCCCATTTGCGACACTCCCCTACACGACGACGCACGAGTGTTTGGAATCTGGCGTCAAGGATCTAATTCGGGTGCCTAGTTTATGCTTTGCGACGATAGGATTTGACTCTTGTCGCATGTTCGACAAGGTTTCGGTGGATATCGGGCACATCAATTATGTGATCGCCTGCAGCAGATAGGTTTGGGGTGATCAGACCTATCTCATTCGAGAGGCGGCACCTGTGTTATCTCGTAACACGGAGGTACGTGCAGTAGTCTACTCGACCCTTGATTGCTCGGTCATAGGGAAGAACGAACAGTGGATGTCCTCACGGCACGACATATTAGGGATGAAACGCTGAAATCACGAGGCCTGTCTAAGGGGTAGGCCAACGTGGTTGCATGCAGGCCGCAGTTTCTTCGTTTACCCTCGACCTGCTTGTTGCTAGTATCCATGTCATTGACGAAGAGTGGTGCGTATTGATGAGATGGAACCTGATCTTCGTCGCTGATTGTTGGCCAAGAACCTTCCCAGGTCGTTGGAACTGATGACAATCTCTCAGTGCATGCAATGGCATTTACAGCGAATGCCGAATATCTTGTCAGTGGTGGGGACAACGTACGGATATGGCGGGTGAGAGATGGCAAGCAAATAGCGAGGATGCGAGTGGATCCAGGCAAAGTCACGTGTGTCGCTGCCTCCGAGAATGGCCAATGGATCGCAGCCGGGTCAGGGCAGGGCAGAGTGGTGGTTTGGGATGCGGCGACCTTCAAGCAAGTCTATGCGCACAATATGAATGTTTCCATCCGCGACATCGATTTCTCGCCCGACCTGTCCTCGACTCGTCTCGTTTCCGCCAATGGTCCCAATAACACAGCCACTATTTGGGGCATCACAGAACGCCGAAAGGTGTGCACGCTCGCCCACAACGTAGCGGTCGGAGCAGCCAGATATTCTCTAGCCGGCGACCGAATCGCGACGGCCACGGCAGAATCCATCCAAGTCTGGGACAGCAACGATGGTCGATTACTTGTTGTCATCAAAGTTGAATTAAAACCATTTCGCAATCTCCTCTGGTTCAATCACGTCCTCGTCAAAACCAAGGGCAACAAAATCAAGCAAATAGACGCATCTACGGGGTCGACCGTCTCAGAGTGGTTGGTTCCCAGCGGTGATGACGCCTCGTGCATTGCCATGGGGCGATATGGGGAATTCATAGCATACGTTACAATGGACAAGATCACCTTTTGGAGCACCTCGACGCATGCTCAGCTGGGTCTCATTCCACAAGGCCGGAAAAATTGTTCAGCAGCATTTTCTCCTGATGGCCAACTTTTTGCGATCGGTGGAGGGGGCACGAAATTTCTCATAAAAAAGTTGTCCATCATAGCGGTGCGTGTTGTCTTCAGGCCTCCTTCAACCATCTTCTCACACTGGACGAATCCCAGGATTTAGAAATTCGTATCGACAGCGCCGCGCTCGATTCGTGGAAGAACGATCAACTCACGAATGCGGAAGAATTACTGACCACGGCAATCCAGACATCCGAGAATACAATCCATGTGCTCGCTGGCCGTTCTATTATCCGAACACGCCTGCAACAATGGGATGAAGCACTTGTCGATGCCGAGGAGGTGTGCACCACTCTACTCTCGCATACATAAGCACTAACACTGTTGTTTATCAAGTCTATCAGGATCCAGCCATCTGTTATTGGTTGTATTGCAAAGTCTGTGGCCCTTGTCGGGAAGGGGGTGTTCGACGTGGCGTTACAGCCCTTCTATGAAGATCATACTACCCTTTTCGATTTCATCAAGGCACGTGATTCTGCGTATGCAGCTTGATCTTCCCTTGATTTTTCCCTACTAGGCTGTCGCTCTGTTCATCGCAGGAGAGCGAGACAATGCGATGTCACGTATAGACGATCTCATTCGTACCGTTGACTTGAACTCTGCGCTGTATGCAGTACAGGCATGTGGATGATATGCCAGTATACTGTAGGGTCCCCACTGATATTTCCGATAGGCCTATATGTTCTTTCTGATGGGAAACTCACGTACTGAGAACAGTGACCACAATGGCGCAATACAATCATTCGAACACGCGCAAGTTATACTTGGTGACCATGCCAATCAGCCACCGTTAATTATCTCATTAGTATAATCCTTTACTCTTCACAGTATGCTGAAATCAAATACTTCTTCTGACAGATTTCCGGCTGGAAATTTGATGGCCTTGCATTCACTATCCAACAACATCTCTGTGAGGCTCTCTTGGCAGCGGGTCGCGCAGCGCAGGGTGGGAAGCTTGTACAGAGTATGATAGACCAAGAGATGGAGACGACCGAGTCCACCAGGATGTGGGTTGGTGGTAAGCTTGTTTTTTTACTTCCCTTTCCAATATCCGCGATTGGTCGTCCTCTACCAGACTTTAGATTTCGGTGTCGGGGCAAACTAGAGGAACTTGGAGATACGGCTAGGAAGGCTAAGCAATTTGACGAGGCCATCTCGCATTACACAGTGGCGCTTTTGCTAGACCCCCCTACTCCGAAAGACTTGTTGACGAAGCGGAGCACAGTACTCATGCAGAAAGGAGATTGGGAGGGTCTCTTAAACGATGCAAACAAAGTACTGTAGCATTTTTCCGTTTGTCCGTCATGCTAATATTGCTCAGATCATCCAGATCGATCGATCCTCTCTACTGGGTCACGAGAAGAAGCATGCAGCTTTGCATGGTATGGGACGCTATGACGATGCAGCAGACACATTCGAAGCTATACTGTTAAAGATGGCTGAATCGTCTGATCCCGAGGCTCGTGGTGAGGACAATCAGATCATGCGTATATCCTTCTATTGATATTATCTCGTTAGAGCGATCCCGCAACTATGTTAGGCCTGAACAAACGAGAGAATCGATTCGCAGAACTGTAAAGAATGCTATTCGCGAATCCCCATCAGTGCTCATCTGTGTCATCTCTGGTCGTCTCTGTGATAAAGCGGAGCAGGCTGCCGCATTCGAATCTTTGCCTATCTTCACAGAGCTCGCCTTATCAATGACTACACACATTGATCATGTTCGCATCGAGCAAGTGGTTAGGAAATTCTATCGTTACGCCACATTCTCGCACACATGGCAGAGCGACGAGCCTTTGTACGGAAAGGTATCCAAAATCACCGTGTATGATCTCGAGCGATCTCCTGCGCACAACAAGCTCCAAATGTTTTGCAAAATTATACGAGAGATGGGAATCAATTGGGCATGGAGCGATACATGCTGTATCGATAAAGGGGATCACTTCGTACTCCAAGAAGCTCTCATTAGCATGTTCAAATGGTATCAAAACTCGGCGATGACGATCATCTTCCTCCTCGGCGTCCACCGCTTGGCGGTGTTCGGTGCTATGATGCGGAGCATTTGGAATACGCGTGGGTGGACTCTGCAGGAATACCACGCCTCGGAAGTTGTTCGGTTCTATACCGAAGATTGGACACCATACTTGGGTCTCGAAATCTACAATCACAAGGACTCCCCTGAGATCATCTCGGAGATGGAGGCGGCAACGGGTATCTCGGCGCAAGCATTGACTGCACTTCGGCCAGGTTTGGACAACATACGCGAAAAGCTTCGCCTTGCCTCCTCACGCCAAACGACGCGAGTAGAGGATGCTGCATACTCATTACTTGGGCTTTTCTCTGTGACCTTGCCTGTCACATATGGTGAGGGAGACAAGTCACTAGGGCGGCTCTTGTCCCAGCTACTCTCAAGCTCGGGGGATACGAGTGTCCTTGCTTGGACCGGGAGATCTGGTAGTTTCAATAGCTGTCTTCCTGCCAATATTTCCGTGTTCCACCTACCGCCTACCTCTTACATTCCTTCCGCCGATGCCCAAATGGGAACATTTGCTACTGGACTGCGCTCGCTCAACCTTACCTCAGCAACCAAGTTGTACGACCAGGTGAACAGACTCCCTGTGCCATCGTTTTCAGGATCCCGGATAAAGCTCCCCTGTCTTGCCTTCAAACTTGACCAAGTCCAGGCTGCTCAGAACGGGGCGGGACGCATGTTCCGCGCACAAACCGCCGCGCTCGGCATAATAGAGATCAGGGCCGAAGAAGATCTATCTCTACTGGACACTCTATGCCTCGTTCATCCATGGGTCGACTTCCTTCTCGACAGACGCACTGTTGGAATCGCACCTGAAGATTCTTCCAGGCCAGGCGAGTTGCCGTCGTTCCCTGGCTCTTCCAGTACCCACCCGACAACCAAGCAATCACGGATAGCACAGCTCATTTCTCGCCTCAGGCAGCCACTTGGCAGACGTACTAGCCAGAACATTGCATCACTCCCTCCTTTGACTGGGTCGCCTACTGAAAAGCAGAGGCGGGTGTTCGAACTCATTGCTCGGCTACAAAGACCGTTTGGGGCGCTCTTACTTGCACGGACACGCCAGAACGTGGAGGAATACAGAAGGGTAGCTGCCGAGAGCTTGATCACCGTTCGGATTCAGGAGGTCACGCCCGCAGTCTTGGACAGGCTGATAGATAATGTACAGGTATTGGACGTGCTCTGACAATTTACGATGTCCCCTCTTTCCATGGATCCCTTTTGATGAGTCCGGCCGAGTCCTTGTGTATCCTCTCTGAGCAACATAAACACTTGGGAAACGAACTCAGACGAGACGTACATATCAGGACCATATAGATTGCGCCAGAGTCCGGACACCGCAGACAATGCCGTTTATCGCAAGAATAATCTTCCTGCCTGCGCAAGGGTCTCTAGGGTGGGTAGATGTGACCCAGGCACCCACGCTCACCTTGAACCTGTGTAGGACAACCTACCTGGTGTCGAGATGGACGAAAATATGATTCTCTAGGCTAAATAGAGTATGTTGATGACTCCGGTGCCGCATTTGAATAAGAACGCGGTCATGTCGTACTTGCACGGTCGAATCTCGTGGTGAGACGGCTCTCCCTTCTCGTCAGATAGATCAGGGTGGTGCAGCATCAGGAGGCTGTTATTCAAGAGGTGGAATATCTTGCTGTAGTGAACACGAGATTTATTCAATCGTGAATCAAACTGGAATACTAGCAGTAGTACAAAGTCATGTCACAAACCGGAGGAATCGTGTGTTGGCACCGCGTACGTCAAAGTCATGCTTGACAACGAAGCCAAACTATAGCCCAGTATTCGACTCAGGGAAAGAGACACCATCAATATAACCCTCCGTATGAACTCACAGAGATGGAAGGACTTGGAAAATACCAATATGCACTGGGGACATTGAGAGATTCCATGTTTCCTGAGGCCTGCACATAAATTTCTCTGTCAGCTCGTATTCTTGATCACCCCAATTCTCCAATGTACATGGTCTTGCAGAAAAGTTCTGCATTCCAGGAGTTTATGCTTCTCAACTTCATGCCACATTGGTGCCGAAAACACGAGGTGCCCCCTTTAAGTAAGGGAAGGACCAACATGATGCAGGCCACCCTCTTCGCTTACTCTCTCGGTTTGCCTGTTGTCAGGATCCATGTCGATGGGTGGTGCGTATTCGCGAGATAGGGCCGAATGGGTGCTAATTGTTGGTCAAGAACCTGCCCAGCTCATTGAAATTAATGATGGCCTCTGGGTGCATGCAGTGGCATTTACAGCGAACGCCGAGTATCTCGTCAGCGGTGGGGATGGTGTACGTGTGAGGCGAGTGAAAGATGGCGAACAAGTAGCGGCAATGCGAGTGCTGGGCAGTGTCAAATGCGTTGCCACCTCCAAGGATGGCCGATGGATCGCAGCGGGGACTGGGCAGGGCGAGCTGTCAGTCTGGGACGCAACGACGTACGAACGAGTCCTGGTACACAAGGCGAGCGAATGGGCCATCTGCGAGATCGATTTCTCGCCAGGCTCACCTCGACTTGTCTCTGCCGACGGTGGGGAGTACACAGCTACTGTATGGGACGTCACAGCGCATCGAAGAGTGTGCACGCTTGACCACGGCGTAGCGGTGAGAGCAGCCAAATACTCTCTAGAAGGAGACCGGGTCGCGACTGCCTCTGGAAAATCCGTCCGAGTCTGGGACAGCAACGATGGCCGATTACTTGTTGACATCACGGTCGAACTGAAACCATTCCGCAGTCTCGTCTGGATTGACCACCTCTTCGTCAAAACCAATGGCGACAAAATCAAGCAAATCGATGCATCCACCGGGTCAACCATCTCAGAGTGGCCGGTTCCCCATACCAATGACGCCTCATCTATTGCTATGCCGCAACACGGAAAATTCATAGCATACTGTACCATCAACACAATAACCTTCTGGAGCATCTCGACACATGCCCAACTCGCTTGTATCCCACAGAACCGCAAAAATTGTTCGGTCGCATTTTCTCGTGACGGCCAACTTTTTGCAATTGCTGGAGGGGGCACCAGCTTCATTATAAAAAAATTGCCCTCCTTGACAGTGCGTGTGCCTTCTGGTTCCCTCCATCATCTTCTTACACGTAGATGGTCCGTATTTCAGGAACCGCAGCTTCTTATTGACAGCACTGTGCTCGATGCGTGGAAGAACGAGCAGCTCACAAATGCGGAAGAATTGCTGACTGCGGCAATCCCAACGTCCGAGAATATAACCCATGTACTCGCCAGTCGTGCTCTCGTTCGAGCACGCCTGGGACAGTGGGACGAAGCACTCGTTGACGCTGAGGAGGTGTGTATCATTCTACTCTCGTGTAGATGAGTGCTGACACCACAGTTACCAAGTCGATCACGATTCAACCATCCGTCGTTGGCCGTATTGCAAAACTTGTAGCCCTTGTCTGGAAAGGGGCGTGCGACATGACGTTACAGCCCTTCCATGAAGATCATGTCACCCTTTTTGATCTCATCAAGGTACGTGATTCCGCGCAATGGAACTTGACCCTTATTCAGTACCTCTTGCTTAGGCTGTCGTTCTTTTCACGGCCGGAGAGCGAGATAATGCGATATCCTGTATAGACGATCTCATACCTACCGTGTTCTTGAACTCTGCGTTGTATACAGTCCAGGTGGGTGATCTGCCAGTGTACGAAAGGTTTGCCACTGACACTCCTAATAGGCTTATATGTTCCTTCTAGTGGGAAATTCGTATGTGGAGAACGCTAACTACGAGGGCGCAATACAATCATTTGAACACGCGCGAATTAAACTTGGCGATCACACGGATCAGCCGCCGTTAATTGTCTCACTGGTCCGATCGTTACTACTTCGTGATATGTTAAATTTAACTACCTTTCCCACAGATCTCCGGATGGAAATTCGACGATCTTGCATTCACAATCCAACAACGTCTTTGTGAGGTTCTGTTGGCAGCTGGTCGCATAAAGCAAGCTGCAGTGTCTTTGCTACGCTTAGTAGATCAAGAGATGGACATGACAGAACCCACCAAGATGTGGATTAGTGGTGAGCTGGTGTTCTACTTGTATTCCAACACTTTTGACGTCGGTTTGGTCGTCCTCTATAGACCTCGGATCTCGGTACGGCGGCGAATTGGAGGAACGTGGGGATACAGCCATGAAAGATAAGCAATATGACGAAGCCATTTCACACTACACGGTCGCGTTGTTGTTGTATCCATCTACTCCGAAAGACTTGTTGATGAAGCGGAGTACAGTACTCATGCAGAAAGGGGACTGGGAGGGCCTCTTAAATGATGCGGGCAAGGTAACACTTTCCATTCGTTTGGGTTTGCGTGTGCTGATGGGTACTCTCCAGATTATCCGGCTCGATCCATCCTCTCTACTGGGTTACGAGAGGAAGCACGCAGCTTTACATGGCATGGGACGCTATGATGATGCAACTAGCGCGTTCGAGACTATGCTCTCGAAGATGTCCGAGTCACCTGATCCAAAGACTCGTGGTGAGGGTAATCGCATCGCACGGATTCTTTTATTGATATTCCCTTGCAGAGCAATCTCTCTGCTTTATTCGGCCGGAACAGACGAGAGAAACGATACGAAAAGCTATAAAGAATGCCATCCATGAATCCCCATTAGTGCTCATCTGTGCCATTTCCGGTCGTCTCTGTGATAAAACGGAGCAGGCTGCCGCATTCGAATCTATGCCTGAGTTCACGGGGCTCGTCTTGTCTATGACGACAGAAATCGACAACGCTCTCATTGAGCAAGTAGTTGGGGAATTCTACCGTTATGCCATATTCTCGCACACGTGGCAGAAAGGTGAACCTCTGTTTGAGAAGGTCTCCCAACTCACAGTGTATAACCTCGAGGAGTTCCCCACGCATCACAAGTTGCAAATGTTCTGCACGATCGCACGGGATATGGGATTCTATTGGGCATGGAGTGATACGTGCTGCATCGATAAAGGGGATCACTTCGTGCTCCAAGAAGCTCTTGTTAGCATGTTCAAATGGTATCAAAACTCAGCGATGACGATCATCTTCCTCCTCGGCGTTCACCGTCTAGCAGTGTTTGGTGCTATGATGCGGAGCATTTGGAATACGCGTGGGTGGACCCTGCAGGAATACCATGCATCCAAGGTGGTTCGATTCTACACCGAGGACTGGACACCATACTTGGGTCTCGAAATCTACAATCACAAGGACTCCCCTGAGATCATCTCGGAGATGGAGGCGGCAACAGGTATCTCGGCGCAAGCATTGACTGCACTTCGGCCAGGTTTGGACAACATACGCGAAAAGCTTCGCCTTGCCTCTTCACGCCAAACGACGCGGGTGGAGGATGCCGCCTACTCGCTTCTTGGACTTTTCTCTCTGACCTTACCCGTTACGTATGGCGAAGGAGATAAAGCATTGGGGCGACTCTTGTCACAGCTACTCGCCAGCTCAGGGGACACAAGTATCCTTGCTTGGACCGGGAGATCTGGTAGCTTCAACACCTGCCTTCCAGCCAATATTGCCGTGTTCCAACTACCATCCACCTCTTACATTCCCCCCGCCGATAACAAAATAGGAGTTACTGCCAAGCTGCGTTCGAACAACTTCAGCCTGGCAACCAGGTTATACGACCGACTGAACGAGCACCCTGTGCCATCATTCTCGGGAACTCGGATGAAGCTCCCATGCCTTACCTTCAAAATTGAGCAAGTATCAGCTGTTCAGGACGGGGCGGAACGCGTGTTTCGCGCACAGACGGCTGCTCTCGGCATAATAGAAATCAAAACCGAAGAAGATCTATCTCTGCTAGATTCTTTATGCCTCGTTCACCCGTGGGTTGACTTCCTCCTCGACCGACGTCCTGTCGGGAACATAGAGAAGGATGGTTCCTCTGGTTCAGGCAACTTTCCACCGTTCTCTAGCCCTTCCTATATCAATCCAACAACCAAGCAATCACGAATAGCACAATTCATTTCTCGCCTCCGGCGTCCATTTGGCAGTTGCACTAGCTCGAACGCTGCATCACTCCCCCCTCCAACGGGGCCACTTGCGGAAAAGCGGATGCGGGTCCTTCAATTCGTCACTCGGCTACAGAGACCATTTGGCGCGCTCTTGCTCACGCCAACACGCCAGAATGTGGAAGAATACAGGAGGGTAGCTGCTGACAGTTTGATCACTGTTCAGATTAAGGAGATCTCGCGAGTGATCTTGGATAAGCTGATAGTAGACAGTGTGCAGGTGTTGGACGTCCTTTGATGGTCTCATGTCATGCAGGTTTTTTCAACCGCTCTGTGACATACAGTATTGATTTCCAACTTGCTGACTCGGCCCTCATGCATACCAACGATCTCCTTCCTCACTACTGAACGCACTCCCTGTACCATTCTTCGTAGGCCAAAGGATGAAGCTTCCATGCGTTGCTTTCAAGATTAGGCTTACATCGACTTCTCGAAATGGATCGGATCACGTCTAGTCTGTGCAACAGTTGGTGCACTTGGACCAATCGTGATCAAGACCAAGCAAGATTTATCGCATCTGGGTTCTCTGTCCCAAGTTACTCATCCTTGGATCGACTTTCTTCTCGACCGACAGCCTATCGAAAACATGGCAGAGATAAAACCTGAGATGGATGGCTCTTCCGATATCGTATCGACAACCCGGCAAACACGAGCGGAATGGTTCACTTCTCTCTTTGGGTGGCCATTTAGCAGTCGTTCTACCCCGGTGTGGGTCCTCCACTGGTTCGTTGATCGGCCCAGGCAACCGTTTGGAGCACTACTCACTCCAACGCGTCGCAATGTGCCAGAATACAGGAAAGTCGCTGCGGAGAGTTTGATCACGGTTCAGATCGAGGAAATCACATCGGCAACGTTGGAGAAGCTGATAGGTGGTGTACAGACATTGGACGTGCTTTGATGGTTTCATGATATTTCTTCTGCCACCGCGACGAACTTTTATGTCATTTGAGGCTTTGTTATCCATCGGGTTTCACGGCTCGCGGTGTAAACGACAGCAGGCATGTCTGTCATCGCGCTCTAGCTACTACATTGATTTAACGGGAGACCCCAAATAAATACCAGAGTGCTGTTGCCTTCCCCATTGACCTGTCACGCGTCAAGCTTCAAGACCAAACCAGCCACATTTCATTGGTCAACTCCCACTCCACCACAGGCTAACGAACCCCGCCAAGATCAAACGCTTGCATATATTTGACTGGTATCCCTGGTTTGTTCGAGCACCTGTCGAGGGGCAAATAGCAACTTGAAGCAAGCTGGCGATTCGGAAAACTCGGATACGATTGCCGACTTTGAGCACGCTCTACAACCTATGAATGTTCATGGCACGGATTTAAACTGTACAAACACGTTTTGGGTGAACGGACTGGAAATGATTTTGAAGCAACGAGGTCCTGTGTAAGAAAGACCTACTCGTTTGCATGCAGACCACGTAATCGTGTTACCGCACCACCTGACCGAAAAAGCCTGTGAGATCCACGTTGGAAAGGTAGCAGGAGATTCGCGCGGGATCATGTCACTTGCCAACTTGTCACCAAGAAGTTGCCACTCGTCGAGATCGCACCGTCTGTACGTGCTCACCACCCAAGTAGTTCCTCGGACATGAGAAGCGGTGGCAATGTGTGTGCGGTGGCGATGTCTATCGAATATGTGCGGTACATGGTCCTCCAATACAGCACACGCGCAGGCTTGGGAAGGCGTTGAAAGCGGCGGGGCGAGTTGAAGACGGCAACGGTTTGGTGTCTATCGCTACCGAAGGAACGAGAGGCCGTCAGGAGAGCCGAAGTCGTCATAGCCATGGATAGTGGAGCCTGCACACGGAACAAGGATTGAGACGAGAACGATGATGAGGTTCGGGCAGCCAAAAGTCTTGGACCAAGGTTTGAGGGCGAGAAGGGGCAGAAGACCACGAGAGCTACGCGGAGTTGTCTTACACTTTGCGTGGTGTTGAAGGGCCGCACCAAGATCGGGCCGTTCCGTTCAATTGGTGACCGGATTCTTGATCAGCATTTCCTATTCCTCAGTAACGTGTCTTGCAAGTTCGGTCCACTTGGAGGTGAAGACCGAGATATCATGCTGTACATGGGATGAAGTGAACATACGCCTCCAGGAAATCCAACCACAACACAAACGTATATCTTTTTGACAACAACATCTCTCCAGGACCTGAGATGGTCTTCAACCAGGTCCCCGCTTTGGCCCCACGCGGTGTTCTTTGCATGCGACGCATGAGAATTCCATACCACATACACAGGCCACAACGTCACTACTAACACCGACTTGAGAAGCCATTCGAGAACAACGTATGGTGCCACATTACAACCATGAGGCTATGTTGTTGAAAGAGAAGTAGACAACCATATGGTTCGACTCGGTGGTAAGATAGGGATTTCGGTTTATCCCGGGTTATTATGATCCTATCGCAACAAGTTGACTGCGGTCAAAGGACGGTCCAACGGGGATCAACAACACGACATACGATACTAAAGGAGGAATGGTCGTTGTGGACCATATGTCTCCAAGATAAGTTGCTGCTCGGGGAAGTCCAAACGGTTCCATCAGCCGAGCGTTTCAGCTGAACACAGGATATAGACGGACTCAACCTCGGCCTGAGCGCCGCTCACGAACAACTTGACACCTGATACCCGCCCTCAGTAAAAGTTGACAGGCGACTGACCTGACTGACCCCTCGGACTGTCCACATAGTACATCTGACGTGCGTCACTGAACGACAGACACCTTCCCCTGTCTTTTTGTCTCGGGCCCTTGATACACCGGAGATTATTACAACTGCAGCCCATTCATCGTAGTAAGGGCGGCCGCTTGAGCCTTGAGCCTTGCCCCTTGTTGGTACGGATACAGGCACAGCACGTCAAATCGGTAGCACTTGTTCTCGTCGCTATGGTCCTGTAATGTGATTTGGCCGGTCAGTGAAGAAAATGTCCTCTGTGATATCGGATCAAAAACTGCGTTCAGACCAGAATAGTTTCCTAGGATTAAATGTAGTGGTTGATACATTAACTGGCCCGTTCGAGTCGATTCGGTAACCGGACTGATCCAAACCAACTGTCGGCACAAGGAGACGGCTCATCGTTTGGCGACCAGGTAGCCTCTCTCACTGCGACTTGATACCCGACTTACAATTCTTGGTATCGGTGCGTCGTACGACCGTCAGCAATGGGCAAACACACCTGCAGCCTCGACACCCAGCATACACTCACGTGACCTAATATAACTGCCCTTTTGGCCCAGTGCGGTCTTGACAGTGCACGACGATGAGCACTTCATTTCCTGTCTTGTCCTCACGGCCATACAGTCCACATATACGCTCACAGTGTAGCTCATGTAGTGCCTCGTTGGAGTTCCCCGTACCTTCCCCAACCCCCCCACAAGGAACCGTTCTCCGCATTCGGTGCGCACAATGTCAGGCTATATTTCAACATGGGTTTTACCCGGTACAACTCCCACCCGGTGTTTCTGTCTCTTCCGCCTCGCATACGCCAAACGGTTCGCAGTCCATTCCCGCTTCACGCAAAGGTCGCAAGATTGGGACACAAGAGAAGCCATTGGAAACCGGGTACTATGATCTCCTCGGTGTTCCAATAGATGCCACTACAGAAGACATCAAGAAAGCTTACCGCAAGTGTTCTTTGATCCGCATCTGACAGATTCCATCTCACCCTGACGTCTAGGACGACTCGCTATTAAACATCACCCTGACAAGAACCCTGACGATCCACATGCAGAGGAGCGCTTCAAGGAGATCGCCATCGCTTACCAGACGCTTTCAGATCCAGTGCTCCGTAAAAAGTACAACGAGTTTGGACCAAAGGAGAGTGCGCCCGAAGGTGGCTTCGTGGATCCCGAGGAGGTTTTTGGCGCGATATTTGGTGGCGAACGCTTCTTGCCTATAATCGGTCAGATTAGCTTGGCTAGGGACATGAAGACAGCACTACAGGAAGCAGACGAAGTGGAGGGAGAAGGCAAAGAAGTGAAGCGTGATGCCAAAGGGAAAGAAATACTCACGGAGGAGGAGAAAGCACGGAGAGAAGAGAAGGAGAGAAAGGCCAACGCGGAGGTAAGCTGGTTCGTTTCGACGCCTTGCGGCCACCTCGATTCATTTTGTCAGAAATCCGAAGCACGTGCCGAGAGAGTACGAAAGCTGTCAGTGAACCTCTGACCAGCCGTCCGTTCTTATTCTCATTCTCACACCTGACAGCGTTGAGAATTTAGAACGTAAACTTAGCATCTTCACGGAGTCCGCCACGGGTCCAGATGATGCCGAGGTATCCATGAGTTGGCGAACAATATGTCAACTCGAAGCGGAGTGCGTATTTTGACTTCGTGAACATGCTTATCACGACGAACCTTTCCATCAGGGAACTCAGAAAGGAGTCATATGGCGTCGAGCTACTGCACGCGATCGGTTTCGTCTATGCATCTAAAGCGAGGCACTTTCTAGCTACCAGCCAGACGTTATGGGGAGTCGGTGGATGGCTACACAACGTGCAGGGAAAGTACCACGTGTTCAGCGAGACGTAGGTGCCTGATAGCTGTCGTGTGCCATAAATCTTATCACCGCATAGGGTTTCCACGCTCCGTTCGGCCATCGAGCTAAAGAGTGTTTTTGACCAGATCCAAGCCGCTGAGAAGGCCGGGAATCTTTCACCTGAGGAAAGAAAGCGCCTAGAAGAGCAGGCTGCCGAAAAAGGTCTTCAGGCCCTTTTCAAGGTGGGTCGATCCCGTCATGCTCCCTTGTCGTCCAACGCGCTCCGAATGCATAGGGAACGAAACTGGAGATTGAGTCTGTCCTGCGCGAGACGTGCGATCGTATACTGGAAGACCCGAGCGCGACCCGGAAGAAAGCCACTCTCCGAGCCGTCGCATTACAGATACTCGGTGATGCGTATGTGAACGTCAAGAAGGAGCCAGAGAGCGGTGTGTCGGACGAGGGCGAGTACGTCAGGGTGGACACGAAGACGAGTCGCGAGCGGGACCGGCAACGGGTCTAGTCGTCGCTCCTGGATTCTTCTATACCGTGCTCTTGTTTTTTTCAGCCATCATGCTAATCACGAGACAAGGAAAAACAGAACCAGACAGTGATTGTCACTGAACTTGAGGAGACGGTCGAACAGGGTCAGACTTGATGGATCGGTGCCAAATCTCACACAAGATCTCGAACCCACGAGCGGAAAAGGTGTCTCTATTGACGATGCGTCCACACAAGTCCCCGACTATCAAAGTACAAAAAGGAAAGATCTCGGGGAAACATCCCGACAGTTGGCTATAATCTAGGTGCGAATGCGGTTGAGGAAACTGCTGAGAACAATAGATGCATGGTGAAACGCGATGTCAACACTAAAAAGCAAAACAGATACACAATAAAAACAACAGGAACGACAGGCCCCGCATTCAAGGTCGCGAGTAAATCCCATAATAATAATGTACACGAATTTGAGCGAGTAGATATCATTTTTCAGAATTTGCAAAGCTAGAGTTCTTTGGCGTGAAGCTCCCTGGATTTTGCGAGTCGATGGAGATATCCGAGTGTCGATGGCGGACCTGGAAAGGGTATTCCGAAGCAGCATCGGACCCCTTGCTGCTCACGCGATTGAGCAGGTATTTGCTGCGACAGACGTCAGATACAAGGACGTGTAAGAATATTATAAACTTACATCCACGGGGGGACGATACCACCAGGAGGGATGACCCACGGCTCTGATGCATCCCAGTTGGGTGGTGAAATGCGACCGTCTGTCGCTTTGCGTGTGATCCAGACAATGCCATTGAGAAGGACATAGGTCATAATACCTACGATGACGCCATATGCAATGCTGCAAAGCCTCAGCCAAACATCTGATGGATTCGCCGACAACGTACTTGAATGATAGCGGGATCATTAGGATCGTTAAGAAGGCCGGGAGGGCATCGCCAATGTAGTCCCAATTGATATCACGGACATTACGGATCATGAGGGAACCGACGACGACAAGAGCACCGCCCGTGGCCCAAGGAGGGATGGAGGCAAATATAGGAGCGAAGAAGACGGACACGAAGAACAGGAGGCCAGTCACGATTGCGGTTATCCCCGTCTTCCCACCCTCTATGAGCGTGCTTGAGAAAATGCGGAGATGCGGATAATAATAAAAGAGATTATGTACCTGCAATGCCAGTCGCGGACTCGATGAAAGCGGTAACAGGGCTGGTGCCGACAAGGGCACCCATGGAGATTGAGAAAGCATCAACGCAGTAAGCGATGGTAGAGTTTTCAAAATCAAGGGTGACCGGGTCCCGAAGTCCAGCAAATTTAGCCATGGAGTACAAGGTACCAGTTGTGTCTGTGAGGCTTCTATCAAGGTGACGTGGAGCGAAAGACACCAAGAATCTTACCCAAAATATCCACATAAAGGAACGTGATAAGAGCGTACCAGACTTTGCCTTTACCATAGTTGTACTATATGCCCAATTTAACAACGTCTGTATGGATGCAGAAACATGCTTACATCTAGAACATTCCCAACGTATTTGAGGGGGTGCCATGTGACAACCTGCTTGAAGTATGCAAATAATTGGTCGCCAGTAGGATTGTTGGGGAAGTATGTCACGGCAGTTGATCGTGGCCACGAAATGACGGATGTGACGAAGATGCCTATAAGGATCGAACCCTTGATGCGGTACATCATCAATAGCACGGTTAGGATACTTTACCGAGAAAGGTTAGTACTAAATCCGTTCCAAGTTCGTTAAGGAAGCGACATACCCGCCAGTGAAAACGCCCAACCATACAGTTGGACTCCGCAATATTGCTGACCCACAGTAATATGGAAGGTCTTGACTGATCCAGTCTGAAATGGGGGTGACAGGCGATGAGACCCGAGAGAAGGAAAGTGCAGAAATAGATTACATACCACTTGGATTGCATCCACCCAAACCAACCAAGTTGGTCGTGTCTCCGCCAATAACATTGAGGCCACCAGACGCTACATAGCAAAGTCGTTACTTGGGAGTGCAAAAAAAAAAAAAACCAAGCATATTTACTCAGCCCAATAAATCTAAAAAAGGCAAGTCAGCGCTGGGACCAAGAAATTTTCGGAGGCAACGGACGCGATGTAAACACCAATTCCAGCTCCCACGGCAAGGACAAGCGATTGCGGCATGATCCGTGCTAGCCACTGACGCAAACCAAGCAAGGACAAGACAAAAAATACCCATCTGTTTCAGTCGTGAGTGGTGGGAGAAATTCCGTCAGTTCGATACGTACCCTTCCAAGAAGACAGCGGAGAGCGCTTCTCGGTACGATATAATCCCACTTCCATGGTAGCCGACGACCGAGTAAGTGAACTGACAGTAGTCGGTTAGGATGCCCGGAACTGAAATCTGTGCGATGACATACATAGGCGTTTAGCCCCATGCCAGGGGCCATACCCACAGGAAGGTTGGCAAGGGCCCCCATCAAAATGGATGAGAGGGCAGAAATAGCGGCCGTGCTGGTGATGAGATCTTGCTTAATCTCCTGGACACAAGATAGGTACGTTTGATCTGTTTCACAGTTGTTCGAGCCACTGCAGACGCAAGTGCCTCCCGAGGAGGATATGATCGACGCATTGACGGATATCTGCAATCAAACAAGTGAGACTGTTGATTTGATTCAAGGGATAGGAAAGGCTAACGATGTACGCCATGGCTGCCTACATTGAAATGAGGGGGAGATGTCAAGGTGGATCGTGATGAAATGGGAGATGAGCGCGCACCCAAGTTGTTACACCGGCACGAATGTCCGTCTATAAGGGCGCCATCAGTCCGCGGACATGGTCAAAGGATGAGACGCACCATGAATCGCGAGCCTTCTCGTTCACGAGGATGGCCAGAACCCTCAAGGCGAAACCATCGCCCGATCGCCGAGTCTGCGACCTGGCAGAAGATGAGAGATGGATGCTATGTAGTACTATACCGGGTAGGGAAGGGAAATACCTGAGCGTTGAGTCTGTCTGCAAAAGTGAGGGTCATATGGAACAAGGAAAAAGACCGTGGAGCAGAAATCTATAAGATATATATATATACTGAGAGAAGATCAAAGGCTTGGACTGGTCGGTCATACTACTTATGCTGGGGAGAGATCCAGCTGCCGTTTCATCAATCTCAGATTTTACCCAATCGATCACATGGGCATCCCCAGGGAGATAAAACGTAAATAGCATTTGGTTTCCATCCATCAACTTCTGTTCAAAATAGACGCTTTAACATTTGGCCCTGTCAGGCCGCAGGACGGTACACGTATCACCTCCGTTCATCGGGCTGGACTGGGCTACAGGGAGCTGGGTGACCTGATAGTCGTCGATCAGTCCGCTGGCAGCAACACAAGGTTGGCACTAAACGTTAATACCCTACCTCGATACATAAATGGCCTAGTTTTCGCCAGCCTCGTTAAGGGTTGGTTAAGCGAATGCAACTCCGACAATCCATCGAAAGCTGTTGCTTCCATAAGCAAAACGAAGGAGTAATGAGCGTGGCTGCATCCAATCGGATCCAAGTGCTTGTTATCGCTTTCGCCCATAGACGAAATGAACTTGGACCGCCTCGTGTTTTGATGGGTTCACAGCAATTTTTTCTAGAATTTTCGGATCTGGTCTGCCTACCTCAATTTCTTATCATCCCCCGTGCAGAACATAAGTCTCATATCTGGCAGCTGAGCCTTGTCGATCAGCAGAGGAGATGCGAAACGTACCTCATTCCTCTGTATTCCTTCGAATGGGCCGCCCGAACAAAGTTGAAAGACCGTGTGAGCATGTCAATGTTTACCTCAAGCAATTATAGCTTCTCTTTGATCTCGTTGGGCGGTCCGTTGCGCAGACAAAGGGACTGTATAATGGGGAAGTAGAGCCGAGACAGTTTGCCCACCAATCGCCGACGAACCAGGTCAAGAAGAGAATATTAATGTATATGTTGCGTAAAACTCGATATCCCGCGTTCATATGCATCACATCACAATTGTTTTTTCGAGTACTCCTGCGGAGATAGAGGGCAGAGGGCTCAAACTTTCAGCCCACAGTAGGCACATTAAACTTAGATACGACCAAGAAAAAAATATCAGTACCAAAGGCGGGATGAGAAGAGTACTGCTCACGTCTTGAGGGTGTTTGGGAACCTTGATTGATGCCATTCGTGGTGAGCTAATACTGTGTGAATCCTATGGTTGAAAGGAGAAGCGTTTGTGGGCGATCCTGCCAAGGCTGTTCTGATACACGAATTCTACACATAGCGTTTACACCCTATGATTGACATCTGTCAGGCCAGGCCAGTGATCACAATGACTCACAGACTATCTTCCCCATGGGTTAATGTGCCACGCATAGTATCACAACTCCTTGAAATCAATTTACGCTTAGCATCGGTGTTAAGGTTAAATTCGGTCGGCTGCTCCAAGGGTCTTTGACGACATCATGTATGTCAGTGTTACGGCTCCTGCAGGGGACATTTGGACTTACTTGATGGTAAAGCGCTGAGGAAATGTATTTTTGGGACCGCGATAACACCGCTTCCCCGCGGATTCTGACTCTGCGCTGGCTGTAGGAGAGAAGAGAAGGATATGATTGCACTTTATGATCATAGCTTTTGAAAAGGAAACACCGGTAGGTCTGGGTTTCGAATTCTCAAGGAAGCTACGATGAAATCATTCCTAAACGACAAGACCTGAGTGGACAAATCAGGTACATCACTCGCAATTAAGAGGCACTGTTGAACTCACATTACAGGGGAAGCAGGAAGCAGCCGTCTGTACAGTACACGGAACAGCTGATTGCAAGCATGAGAATATACCACACCATCATACAACTTTGATACAGAGGCTCTCTGCCGAATGTCTCTGTGGGCTGGCACGTGCAAAGGAGAATCCTGGGCCTTCCTGCATTGCTGCAAAGGAAGGGTGGAGAATCTCCACCGTGTTGTGGAAGGCTAGCCATGAGCCGAAGGCGTGGATACCTTGCAGCTGCAGGCTCCAATGTGCTTACTGATTTGAATCTAGTCGACCAGTTGGACAGCCAAACAGTAGTCGCTGACCCAGCAACCCAGACGTCGGGCAGTAGCTCGCTGAAGACACAGGATAGTGAACTGGTGGTTGTTCTGAATCAAGCTCTCACGTGGCCAAAAGCCACGCGCCGCCGAGTATGGACCAGGAGGCGTAAACACTCTTGTTCAGCCCATCCACCGTTTCCCTCCGCCGTTTCTCATCGCACAACATGTCTCACTCGATCCCTCTTCAGAAAATACTTCCTGCCACTTGATAGCCATCTACCATTGGCCTCCTTTAATCACGTATGTTGAGGAATGCACAAAAGGAGACAGGGATCAGGGCAAGGTAACCGTTTACTGTGGTCTCCAAAGCTTCAAAGGTTCATATCCCAGTTCTGGTTTCCCTTAGAAAAGTACCCTGGGCTGTCCCTCTTTGTGTCCATCATTCACCGAGCTTACCGCAGCTCCCGATGGCGGAGACGTTCAATGAGCCTGGACATGCGCAAAGTCGGCACAATCGCTGCATATATGCGCATAATTGATAGAACTCAGTGTCAAGCTGGTAGGGCACCGTCGACTTGCATCAATCAAGTGGATTTCAGAACTAGCTGTCCATGACATTGCACAGCTTTTGGACGACCACAAGTTCCTCTACATACTTGGCGTGCTCCAACTTCTTGAGCCCTGTTACCCTTTCTAGCGTCCACCTGGTCAGCCGCATTCAGATGGTGAGTTCTTTCCCAAGTGTTGGATGCTTGCTGAGGGGATGTACGCTTCTTGGACAGAATCAGGTGGCGTTTGCTATCGTTGATCTTGTATCGCTGAGCGGCTCGTCGGCCGGTCAAAGATATCTTAGCCGTAGTAGTTAGTATTTCTTTTAGATTTTCTTGGTATTTTCGGTCGGCAACGCCCAAGGTAAGTAATCAGGGCGGGAAGTTGTTTGTGGCCAAACACCGGCATACGGCGGCCTGCTATTTGTCAGATTACACTTTATTTTCTCGGCCCGAAAGTGGGTTTTCGGCCAATTTTCCGACCCCACCGCCGCCGCTGCCACCGACAACGACCACCCCTTCCCCGCTTTTCTGTGACACGTAGTCTCCTCTTTTCCTCCAAACGCTCTCCATGATATGCCCCGCAACCATAATTTGGGTACTTCCGCCCTACGAAATCGCAACAGAGTCACAAACAAGACTCGTCTCAAGGTCGTCCATGGGAACATCGAAGCGGACGCCTTGTCATTCGACGAGGACGAGGAAAAGGCCAGAATCGTCAGCACGGCTGGTGTGGATGCTGAGGACGCCAACGTGAGTCTCCTTTGTCCTCGTCGTCCACCCCTCGTCCTTGTTGAACATGTTGACGTGTCGCTCTCTGATTGGCTATTATCGTGGGAAATCGATTATCGATGGCTGACTAATTCCACAGGAACACCACCTACAGGCGGTGCTTTCCGCCACTTCGCACCGCCACCAGTTGGTGGGACGCTACACCCGCGGAGCAACCGAAAAAGTTGCTCCGGCTCCTGCTGCCTATATTCCCACGCCGGACTCAACAGGACTGGTCGATAATTATGCTGACTTGTACCCTACCGATCGATGGACCCAACCCGATGCATATGTCCGTTCCTCCGAAACGGTCGAAGAATCCCTTTTCAACGGACTCATCGACTCGTTTACATATTACATGGACGAGCGAGACAAGGAGTGGCTCGACCGCAACAATGAGGAAGCACGTGGAGAGGGAACCAGTGTGCAGGGCGCGATCTCCGCTTCAGGAGCCACCACTCGCTCTTGTCCCCAGCGAAGCGCAAAAGCAAAGGGCAAGGAGCCAGAGTCTGCGCAGGCCGTCCCTATCACGGAAGATGAGTTCGAATTGGTAATGGGTATCTTTGAGAAGGCAACCCATGACAAGACTGAGTTCTTACACCACGTATGTCTTTCCGTTTATTACATCCCATATGTTGGCCAATCATTCGTGCGTAGGGGCTGGAGTCCGGAATGACGTTTCCTCCTTTTTCGGATTACCAAGATATCTTCTCTTCGCCATTGCCTCCCTCTATGTTTGCCAGCTTTATTGTGCCAACATGGATTGGACCGCCAGCACAACTATTTCGTCTGGCGAAGGCTATCTATCCGTATTGGAAAGAACGACGGATCGAAAGAGGGGGCCACCGGATAATTCCTATCCTTAATGTATGTCTCACCATCCGTTCCGTTCTTGCCTGACATGTATTTAGTTTGACGAGACGGACGTCATCAACGAGTCTTATATCTGCTTTCGTCGTCGTGAAATCAAGTCAGTACGAAAGACGCGAGCGTCACAGGCAACTTCTTCGGATAAGCTACTGCGTTTGCAATCTGAGCTTGCGCAATCGTTGGAACTCGCCAAAACGCTTTTGGCGCGCGAGAATCTGAAGAAAGAAAACGCACAACAAGTCATGCAGGTCTGGGAAAAAAGACTCGAATTCGCCGAGTTAAAGCGCAAGTTCCCTATCCTGGGGACGAAGGAGGACGACGAACTATTGTACGAGAAAGAGCGGGTTATCAAGAAGCCGAGAGTGGAATCAACGAAGTATGATTCTATACTTCTCGTTTCTTTAATGTTGACTCATCTCTTTTGTATAGCCGCATTACAAGTCTCAAGATTCGTACCAAAGAGAACGGCGAGTTTGGAACTCCTTCTCTTCAAACCGAGTCCGCCCTCCGCCCAAGAGAGCGTCTCACGCTCATCAATGCTGCCATCGAACGCGATCTCTCACGACGTAAAGACCGGGATCATGGCTATGAAGATATCCTCGAGGTAAGCGTTGGATCAAATACTTTATTCAGACATTCTGATAGAACGTGCCTTAGAACCCGTACCAGCGCCCGTCATTCCCTTATTCGCGGCGCCTTTGGAAGGCTATCCCCACGGCGCAACCGTCATCACCAGACACTGAAACGGATGAGAGAGGATATGATCATGTCCGCTTCCTCCGGCGTCGTGTAACACGGTTTGGTAACACGATGATTGATCGACGTGATGCCTTCGCCCGAAGGCATGATTTCTCCCCCACCCATCATCGGTTACATCGCATCTTCAGTCGGCATTTAGAAGAGCGCTCTGGTGAGAACGACGAAGACATGCGGCGGCTAAGAGAGCGGTGGCGATTTGATGAGGACGATGATCCGACAGTGGGCCCAGAAGGGATGGATGAACAAGATCGCATCATTGTCGACGACTTTTCGCCCAAATATCTTCGTCATTCGATGACACTGCTTAGTGAAGCGGACCAGCAACACATTAACAATGACGCTACCCTGGTTCTTGTTTCGACGGAAGGTCGTCAGCAATCAGTCATCCCATTTAGGACTGGTGCACAACAGCCTTTCGTCCGCAGAGATGCGCAGACACCGCGTGCGTTTGCGAATGGCATCTCACCACTTCCTGCTTCACGTCAAATCACTTCGGTGTCGCTTTCCGCAGTTCCGAATGGGGTCCCTATTGCGATGCAGACACATATGAAGGCATTGCAACCACCATCAGCGACTCCGCGTATCTCTCACAGTACTGCTTTGCGTCCCCCCGGACCGCCGCAGATTATGAACATGATACCAGCAACCTCATTGTCACAGACCCCTCCACCGCTCGCTACCGCTCTGCCTACTGTACCGAATGGTACTGTTGGTGGCTCCCCGTCTCCTGCGCCTCCGCCTTCTGATCCCGATTCAGCGAAAATTGGCCTTATAAATGGGAATGGTACGAAGGGCACGACGGCTAACGGAACCACTCAACACGCTCCAGATTTGGCCCCTCCCTCCGCTACAGAATCCCAACAAGTCACGTTGCCGACTGGTTCGCCAGCGCGCCAGAAGGTGGACGTCCAACAGCCTGTTTCCATACCGCTTAATGCATACCACATTCCCATCAACGGCTACACGATTACGAACCCGCCATACATGCACTCCCGCCCACCAAATGGCTTCACCGCCCAGCAGATGCAGAACTTGAAATTAGCGCTTGCTCAAGGCCAGGATGTCAATGCAGCGATGCATGGTGCACAAGGCCGTCCTATCCAAACCTCGTACGTCGGACAATTGGTGCCCAGTGGTCCCCATTACAACGTGCAACTCGCCGCAGGTGCTAACCTGAACCTGAAGCTCGCATCCGGACGACAGTGGAATGGCGTCGCGCCGCCTTTGCAACAAACCCCTTCTTTGGGCAACCAGCAACAAGACGCAAGCACGACTTCGAACGTAAGCAGCCCCAACCTCACTCACATGAGTGTAGGTATGTTGCCAGCACGTACACCATCGGCCAATGGTACTCGGAATGTCAGTAGACCGGGAGCAATTACTTCTGTTGGGCATATGATGCCTGTCGCGCAGTACACGTCTCACTCCCTCTCTCCGCGCCTGCAGAATGCTGGTTCACCCCCTCTTCCAAACCCAACGGCGCTCTCACCACATCAGTCCCCGCCACGTCAGCCACTGACACCGACGATGAAGATGGCTTCACCGTCATTGCAGCATCAAGCTGTCCCTAGTTCGCAGGGAGGGTATTAGGCACGTCTGGACCATTTATGATACAGTGTAGGGCTGCATATTCGTTTCTTCACTAGCCTGTCATTGCGCTTCGTCTCACAGCTCTAGTCTTGTTTTTGATTACTCTACCCACTCCGTTTATGTGCTTTTCAGTTATGTATTTCTGTTCGTACACCTGCAGAATACGTCGATTGGACGTTGGAAGATACCCGCAGCCTTTGCGAAGCGTGATCTTGTTTTGATATGGAATAACTCGGCTATTCGTTTTGCTTAATTCGGTATGCTAATGGGAGGCGGAGCGACATTCATGGAGCCTCTTCTTTTCTCCGGTAGTATTATGCAACTGATACAGCATGACCTACAGGCAGACCAATCCTTTCCCAGCCCAGAGATCAGAGAACCCACTCGCTCGGTGCTGGTCTCAAGCTGAGGCTTTGCTGTGCGAAACCTGATATCTTCAACGTCTAGGCATACTTATATATAGACTGCGGCTATGTAAGTCCGCCCTAACTCTTCGTAAGCCGATCACACTAGCCGATTTAAACAAACATGGCCAAGGATGAAAAAGCGCACCTTTACTCCACTTTTCTATCACCTTGTCAGCAACCACACCTCTGTGGAAGCAGTCTTCTGCCCCGGTCGCTCCTTTGTCTAACCCTCTCCTCTCATTTCCGATGAAGTTCTCCATCATTCTGGGCTTTTTGAGCTTCCTGGCTCTTGCGCTCCCTTTTGCTAGCGGAAACACCATGCGCAGACGTCACAATGAAGTGGCCCACCGGGCACGTGGGGACGTCGATGTCCACAAGCGTGATTCCTTTGTGCGCATGCGCCTCACTTGGTACGACGTTGGTTTGTGAGTACCAGGACCAAGTTTTCCAGTTTGATTCTCAACATGTATTCCCAGGGGCGCTTGTGGGATCGTGAATAGACCCAACGACCGTGTCCGTGACATTGTCCGACCGCTGATACACTTTTTTTACGAAGTATGACAGATTGTGGCCCTAAACTTCATGCAGTTTGGACCAGGATTCCCCGGTGAACACTGCTTCAAACCGATCACTATCTCGTACAACGGGATCGAAATAGAGGCCATTATCACTGACAAGGTGGGATCAGTGCTCACAAACATCACCTTTTCTCTTCTGATCGTCTTTCGCAACATAGTGTATGGGATGTCCATGGGGTGGTCTCGATCTCTCGCTTGGTTTGTTCAGCACCTTCGCGTCAGCAGACGTGGGCGTGCTCACTGCCGAATGGTGGTTCAACTACTAATTAACAACCATTCTGTTTGAGATGGAAGTGCAACCGGCGACCACAGACCTTTAGCTCTTTCAGAGATGCTATGCGTATTCTTCCTCGGAGGTCGAGGTCTTCTAGTCTGCCCTTTTCATTTTAATATCTTCTTTTGTGACAGTCTTCCTTTTACTTCTTCGCTCAGCCAATTGTGTTATGAGCAAGGTGTTCGTAATTCACCTGCTAGACATAATACCCTACAATTCACTGGTTTATGTTCCTACACTCTACACGGTTGTACGATGCACGATAAGCGGAACAATATCTAGATTTCTATTTTTGACTCCCGGTCGGTCGCTTTATATACGATCACTTTAAACGGCGGAGTCAATGTGCATCCTTCAGGCTTCAGTGTCAACGCCACTCACGTAAAACTAAGGGACACTGATATTGGTCGTTTTACTTCTGGTGCGAAGACCTGACACGCCGAGCCAGTACTAACACGATAATGTGCCTATTGTTATCGTGACGCACCCAAAATGGACTCTGGTCAAAAGTTCGTACTGGCATTGTTGATGCACCAAGTCGCTGCCACGAGGCCCACGACCCAGTCTCCCTGGAGAGTGCCTTCTGGTTGGTGGTCTAGTACTGCGCAGCCTATCACTATGGTCAAGTTACTGTCTTCAATCTCTCGCATCGTTTCTGATCGATTTACGTTGATAGGAATTTTCAGGCATTTACAACTCTTCGATCACCCCGAGCTACGTACCATGGAACACGTACAACTACTGCAACGCCCCCCATGTCAACTCCCAACACTACTCGGAACCTGAAGATCTCAAAGCTACGT
Source organism: Phylloporus aff. rhodophaeus (assembly GCA_038094475.1). Taxonomy (NCBI): domain Eukaryota; kingdom Fungi; phylum Basidiomycota; class Agaricomycetes; order Boletales; family Boletaceae; genus Phylloporus; species Phylloporus aff. rhodophaeus. Next base: position 16,210 of record JBBPUD010000126.1, on the reverse strand, counting down.
TGGAATACCTGAACGTTGTCATTCGTCATCACAAAGTGCGTTCTCATCGTCTTTTTTAATCCCATATTCAGTGACCTTCTAGCGGACTCCTGACAATTTATACCCTGATGAGCGGTCCCTCAACCCCGTTTCTGGCTGGAACTGTACCGACCTTATTCAGTTCGACCATGCAGCCGGGACCGTGCCTGTGTACCACGAGACGTACACACCACACTGGCATCCCTTTGCCTCACAAATCTGGGCAGGTACGTGTGACACTGGCCAGCTCACCCGCGAGGGCCTGGAGGACGCCATCAAACACGGGCAGGTACGCTTTGCTGGTCCAGTTGACACCTTGTTCAATGACATCCGGTTTGATTCCCCAGGATTTTTGGTCTGTTTATCACGACCAGCTCGGGTTCTTGAACACGGTGGATCCGCAGGACATCCATGTCCGAACGACCACCGAGGTACGTACGCACCAGGTAGCTGGTGCGATCCTATATGGTATGGACCCGAGCACGGATGACCGACGGTGGCCGATCTACACGCAACCCCAAAACGTTTGTAGTATTTGTGCCTTTCTCTCAACGTTGAATTGAGGTCCGACTCAAAAGATCGACTCGTTGGTTCCCAACTACAACTGTCCAAACGCAAACGCTATTCGCGAGGCATATCAATCTGTCCCCGCATGGACAGATCACCTTGTACAGTATCAAGATCTTCAACAACGATTGGATATGACACTCGGAACAACGGGGTTGAGTGCGTGGCATTCGTGGTGTGTGTATTTGCATCCATTGTCTCTCTGGGGTCAAGAGTTCATTCTTGAGCGGTGCACAGATGATCATTTCTTTGATACGTTTAGCTCGCGCACTTGTCACGGTCATGCGCTTCCCTGCAATGCCACCGGTGCATGTGTGTCCCAAGAGGATGCCAATGCTGTGTTTGCGCTTGGAGATTGGGAATACAAGTGGGTGCGCCACGTCGCATCGTTCTCGCGAGCTGACACACACAAAGCTACATATGGAACGCGGCGCAAAACGCGTCCACATACACGTCGCTCACATTTGGTGAGCCTTCCTTTGCGTTGGCTTTCTTGCAGGCATGCTTAGTATCACCGAGGCGTCTTTTTCACCGAACTGTTGAACAATTTCAAGCGGTTTCAATCTGGCGAGGAAACATATAAATTGAGGTTTTATGTCGGACATGACGGGTCGATGGTTCGGCTCGCGGCCGGTCTTGGGCTTGGGAACACGTTGAACGGAGGTGCGCTAAGATGGCCCGCTATGGGCAGTGAGATCGTCATGGAGGTGAGCGCGTACTGCAATTCCGGTGACCCGGCGTGACTCGTTGCAAGGTCTGGCGCAGTGCGAGCGGTGATCGATTTGTCCGTGTTATGCATGAGGGTACAGCCGTACCGAGTCTTCGTTGGATTCGGTTGGAAGAGTTCATCGCTTTGCTGAGTAGTGTCATACCAGAGGATATCTACAGGGCATGCACCGAATAACCGTGAGTCGGCCTCTGCATTGCAAAAAAGGTCATACATGTAGGAACGTTGGTCCCAGAAGTGGATTGAGCGTAGTCTCTCACTTCGAGCTTCCAAAGGGATTGCGGCCCACCTATTCAATAATGATCGTCATAGGATAAATTAAAATTACACAGGAAATCAGTTATCTGCCACGACCAAGACACTCTTGCCAATGACTGCACCCTTGAGAAAACTGTCAAAGGCTGCCTCCGCGTTCTCGAGACCCCTCGTAGCTTCCTCTTTATGGATGAGTTTTTCGGACGCAAACAAAGCAGGCACTTCCTTGTGGAAGACTTCCAGATACTTACTACTGAGGCTGGAGACAACGAATCCATTGATCGAAATTTCCTTCGTGACGATGTTGAGCAAGTTCTGTCAAATCGAAATGGTATCAGTTGAGTTACGGCCAAATGAAGCTCATGAAAAGCGAACTCGGATTGGGTAGATGTCCCCATAGTACGTAGAGATCATCCCACATTCCTGGGATGAATGAGCATGCGCGGGTCATCACGAGGATACCAGACTGACGATAAATCGGGCATGTTGGGCAGCTGCACTCAACGCGGCCTCAAGGGTTTCACCTCCCACGTTGTCCCAATAACTGCGCACCCGGTCAGAAAACGGCATTCCAGAAACAGCAGGACCTACACGTCGATAGGGCCTTCCTTTTCCAACACCTCTGATGTCTTGATCGTCTTGTAATTGAACGCAACGTCCGCGCCTAGGTCTTTCAAGAATTGAACCTTGTCATCTGATCCAGCGGATGCGATGACTTTCAAGCCGTCCCGTTTAGCGAGCTGGATAACCAAGCTAGAGGAATCAATCAGCAATCGATCGGCCCGGGTCCGATATGACGCATACGATCCAACTGCGCCAGCTCCACTGGTGACGAATGCGACTTCTCCCTAGGTGATATGGTTGCGTGAGAGACTGGAGTGCAGGGAACCACTTTGTTCACCTTCTTTGCATGCGAATGCTCATTCCAACCAAAGTATGCCGTTTGACCTTTTTCAAAAAAAAGGTGAGACTGCCAATCGGTGTACTGACGTCTAGACTGAACAACGTACCGGGCATGCCAGCTATGCCCACGAAAACACTCCAAGGTAGGCCGTACTTGTTGTCTATCTCGCTAAATTGTTCAGTCTTTGTGTGAATAGAGTACTCCGCGAACGCTACAAAACTAGATTGGCACGGGCGTCGGAGTAGGATGCTATACTTACGATAAGACGCCCCATATAGATGATCGCCGACCTTGAAAGCAGGATTTTCAGAACGAACGACGACACCGACGCCAAAACCGTTGACCCTGTGGCAGTAGCGTCATCGTTGAGCGTGTGCTCTGGTATGACTACGGATGTGGCACTGACGGGTCTCCGATATTAAAGCTGATCTATGTGCGCCATCCGTGAGTGTGTCATCGTCGAGGACGGTAGAATGTACAAACAGGAGTACCTTTATTCATCTTGGCCAGGACGTAGGGCTCTAGTGACAGCACGAGTGTCTTGAGTAACACGCCCCCATTCAAAGGGACGTTGTCCACGTCGATAGTCTGGGTGCTGTCAAACGTGGTTGTCTGGCCTGGGACATAGGCACCTGACGTTGGAGCGTTGTGTAGGAATTTCTCAACCCAGAATGTCACTCCTTGTGCCCACCTTTGAGATACTGCTTGAAGATGACGCGTTTGTTGGTAACGGGGGACATGATTGAGCTTCTTTCTTGGCCATGAGATCTTATATCTCGTTTTCCCTAGTGCGGAAAAAGGTGCAATCACGACGGCGATCAGCCCGTTAGTAACGTCATTTCGACCATTACAGCTTACGCTAACGTGATTGCAGTGTGACTTGTCGACAAGACTAGCGTTTTGCTGACCAGACACGCTAGTCAGCTGATATCATAATATTAGCTGTTCATGCTGACGTGATTGGCTTGTCTTGCAAATATGTGACATGTCACGCCCTCCACGCACACCTAGACCCTTGTCACCTGGATGTCAGTGTGCGGGGAGGTCGAATTTCGATTTTTTGGGAAACCAAGTGAGTAACTGTGAGGTGTCAGATCATCTTAATTAGATAAAGGTTTACGCACTTCCCCACAAGCGTATGAATAATCGTCATTGCATGTTCATATCCTTTCAGTACCTTCTCTGATGACCAATCTGCCGTGGGGCATGCTTCGTGAGAAAGCGATAATGTGAGTCACTGCGGCAGGCCATACAGGCATAACGGCCCCTTCTGAAATTACTTACCCACTCAGGTGCCAGGTATTGAACCAGCTGGCGTGCCATCTCCAAGCCATGAGCTTTCGTGAGTGGTCCATTCCTTCGCTTTGGGACCAGGTATGATTGTGAGCCCAACATCGGCGCTGCCAATGCACTCCCTAACCCAACTTCGAATTGAAGATCTTGTGCCAAAGCGCTCAGGAACAACCCCGCAACGCGTCTCTCAATGTCTCGAGTCACTTTGCGAGTAGCTCGTATTCAAAGATAACTAGGGGTATGAACAAGAACACTGACGATATCATAGATGAATGATCCTTCCGTTGGCAATGCAAGTTCCTGATACGACACTGTCAACACAAAGGGATGAGACGGTGAGCGATAGAGACGGACATACTGACCATGGGTTCAGTGGAGATCGAGCACCATCAAATCAGCGCAACCACGATTCGCTTTCACATCATGACATATCCTTCCTGTAACGCCATCAAATATATGGCATTCCAGACACTGGAACATGTCTTGCGACGTTAGCTCGCTAGGTTCACTGATCATCGCTGTGCAATGTTCTCCACTGCCATCAACTGAGAATTTATAAAGGAAGCGGAGGTCGGAGACGGCCCAGAGCTCGGGGGATTCTGACGGGGAGATGGTAACGATCCCCCTTCCGTGACCATCATTGGAAGTGTCGGTAAACACAGTCTGTTGGTGGCCGGAAAGCACAAGAAGTTGATGCATGTTGACAAACATGGGGAGAACCTCCGTAGACGTACAATCTCCCGGTGGGATTGAGAGATCAACGCAAAGAATATGGGTATCTTTGTCACGGAGGGCGTCTGAGCCCAGAAAACGTATATTAATATCCCCGGTTGACGGGTCGATGATGGCGCGGCGGAGACAGCAGATAGGTGTACAAGTAAACTCAACAAGAACTTCATGTGTGAGTTGAAGTAGGCTGTCGTCGGCGTCGGATGGATCTGGGGCGACAAAAGCTTGTATGAGCGTCATAGGAAGATTTGAGCATCGCCAGGGATGAAAAACAATGATATGCCTTCCTGAAAGTAGCGTGAACTCGGACCATCGGGGCATGGGTTCCCAGTGAACATGTGTGTCCTATGAGAACCATGAGCATAAACATGAGATTGATATCAATTCATTACTCACGATGCCGGAACTGAATATGGGGAATTTATATATAGCCCACGTTCGCGCGTCTATAATCATGCGTTCATAGATTTGCGAAAACAAACGATCTGTACCACCATCGAAGTATAGGAAGGGTGCGTTGGCAGAGAAGGGAAAATTTGCATAACTTGGCAGATCTATCTCGAAGGTCGCGGGACCCAGCATTAACCGCACATCATCTAGAAGTTGGAACTCTAGAAGCTTGCTAGGAACGAGTGGTCAGGATCAGAGGAAGAATGAGGGCAGGAAATACGTGCATCGGCGTACGTTCGGCAAAGGGCTCGTCAACTTGGCGCAGAGCGATAAAAACGCGCTCCGAATCGGGGAAGGTTAATGAACAAGCGCTGAGCGATGAGATTGGCTCAGTACTCTGCCACAAAAGCCGACCTACGCCGGTCTCGAGATCCTGGGCGAGGAGGTGCTCTCCTTCGCACCATATGAACAACCTCCCAAACAGAAAATCGAACGAAGTCGACGACGGAGAACGTTGTATGGGTATTCGCGGACCTCGGAGGCGAGCAGCGGTGCTCATGGGCTGGGATGTCCATGTCTGGGATACACGTGCTGAGCGAATCAATATGCGCTCAAGAAACTGTGCGGACTGCCAAAGGAATGGACCAGATGGACGCAACAAGCATGAATTGGTATACAATGCCCTCCACAGACGTGCATCTCGGGTGAAGCTGTTGAATTGCTTTGATACCTAATAACACGGTCAGGAAGAACATGTCCAGTAAGAAATGACCAGACGCACCAGACGCAGTTGGATGACCTCGCACGGACTCAGGAAAAGTAGAATGTAGAAGATAATTTCATCTGGGAAGCGAGTGGTGGATGTGGCATGGATGTTGACAGAAGCTTGCATCTCGCTGTCAAGGTTTTCTGGAGAAGGGAAATTATCCAACGAGCGCTCTGTTTATGAGCACTCTCAGCTCTACCACCACGTACAACTTGGACCCGGGTCTCCAGAAGCAATAACAGCAGTGGTTGCGTTACCTTTACAGTGGCGTTTTCGAATGCAGAACACCAACGTAAGTCTCCCGATCCCCGGGGCCAAATCGTTTACATGCTCGCTTAGCGAGAACGCTATTTCGTCCGAGGACAGCTGGTATCTCAGCTTGCAGCCCGATGCTAGTATCCAGCGCACAGATTGTGCTCTGACACGATAAGCTTCGCTACAGAGGCACACGAACAGGGGAGCATCGCGGTTGAGCGAGTCCTGCCACGCCTCTGCCAAGATACGAACCTTTGTAAGTGGTCATTTTCTAGAATTATTCCAAGTAGTTGACTGCCATCATAATAGGCACCGGGTATATGTTGACCAGCTTACGATTCCGACTGGTCTGAGACCGAGCATCGCCTTTTACTGCCAGACCTGTTCACGATGAAGAACTTTACGCATTTGAGCTATTACGCTCTCAGACACGTCGCGTTGCGGGTCATAGACCCAGGATAAACAGTCGCATCCGCTATACGGCTCACCGCCCCGCAAGATGATACCGCCTCGGGTGTTCTACATCGTCTCCTTCGCCCTCATGCTCTTCACCAAAACTGCTGTCATCCTCTACATGCTCTCTGCAAGGGACTTCGAGTTCCTCAAGTGGAAAAATGGCCAAGACTACTTGGATGCGCAGAGAGTGAGTCTGCTCAACAACAGCGTTTTCCACGCTGAGTTGTGTTGATGCTCTAGAACCGCATCTTTAAACAACTTACTCTCACCGTGGTCACGCTTCGGGTCAGCAGGCACATGTTCAAACGATCTGTCGTCTCGTTTCTCATCTTTGCGATCGTCGTCATCAAGCTACTCACGATCCAAGTCAAACTCGTCAAGCTCGCTCGGTCTCTCAAACCTTTCAACGGGCCAGTGCGACTCACGGCTTGCATCATGTTTTCGGGGGCGTTTTTCTACCTTAAGCTGTTGGTTGAGGTATCGTGGGCTGTCTACTATTTGATCTTGTTGTGCAGAAACCCGTCCATCAAGGATACCTCTGCTTTATTGTTTGGTTTGTTGCGCTTACTGGACTGGAAATAGATGTGAATGTATATGCTCGCGAGGGAACATCGCTTTGCTTGTTGTTGTACGACCCTAACACAGTCCATAAGTTGCCGAGAACTACTAGAACACGGTACGAATTAATACGTATGTGCTAATGTAGTGCAGCTACAAAGTGTAGAGCGAATAAGAAAGTTGCCAGTTCGATGTACAACGGTATGTCTGTCAGCACAGGCAAGTAGCTAAAGTGGTGTCCACGTTGCAATTATGGGTAGGGATGCAACTTGTAATGGGGTAGTCGCTCATGCGACGTTCATATCAGCATGGGCTTCCATGAGACGAAGACGACGGAGAAGTATCTTCACTCTCATCCTCCTCCGCTCTCAACCCAGACATCACCTCGACAGAGGCGTCCACGTCTTCGAGCATTCTTCGAACGAATCCCTCCCCAGCGATGCTCGCGACCACGTCCAAAAATGCTTGCATCAGGGCCCTCTCTTCTTCTAGTTCTGCGTCCGCCAGTCCTGCTTCCGCGTACGCGTTTATTGCGTCAGTCTGGGCTTCGGAGAGGCACATCTCGAGGTGCGCGCGTTGACGCATCAGATCACCCATCATTTGGTTGAGCCAGGCGGGGTCTTCCAGGGAGAGTGGTGCTGGGGGAGGATACGTGAACGCCATGACAGGGGGATCGAGTGTCAGATCTGAGGGTACGCCCGGGAAGGGGAAGGGGAATTTGGGAGGGGGAGGAGGGGCAAATTTCGGGATCCAATTCCCGTCAAGAGGAGGTGGTGGGAAATGTTCAAAAGGCCATTCGACAGGCTTGGCTGGATCGAAAGGCGCGTTCCGAGGTTCGATCACTGGTGACATCGAGGAGGACATTCCGAGAATGTAAAGGTGATAGTAAAGGAAGAACGCGCTGGGTGGACCTGTGGTGACTTTCCACTTCAGGGTAGGTGGACGGTCCATTGTTTCTGAGACATTATGATACTATTACTCCAAAGAGAAGGAAGATGTAGATTATCTGGGTAGGAGACTAAATTTGGCAAGTGTGACTGATAATCACAGGATGATGTCACGCTGTGTTCGCTTGCCTGATGTGAGTGGAGTGGGAATGTTGATAAACATCAAGTCATTTCATTAGCGACCTGTGTGTAAATTTGCGATTGGTTCACCTTGTTTCTCTGCTGGCATGGTATTGCGAAACGTGCGAAGTGGCTTATCGGTACGTCTGTGGTCTCCCACTCGGGTTTCAGGCGATACCAGAGAATTAGGGTAGATGATGTCATCCTTACCCTCGATCTCATGCTATTCCTGGGCACGTTATAAACCAGGCTTCGTCACCGCGACCGCTCACTCTTTCTTCTCTGCCAACTATGCTTCCCACCACCAGACGCATTGGCGGTATTGCCCGCTCGAGAGATATTCACCTCGTCGGCAGAAGTACCTGCTTGGAGAGAAATGGAGTGGAGCCCCTCAATGCAGAGGCTCACAGTTTCCACACGTCTTCGCCTGCTCCCTATGACTCGACCTCTTACAACGTGACCGACGTCCCTGATTTCTTCGTTAAATACAAGGGACGCTGTGCGACACTACCCACAGACTCTGTGAGTCCTGATTCCATCGTCCTGTTTACAATTTTCTTACGATTTTTTAGCCAGTGCAACACGACGAGTTGGGGTTATTACCGTCTCTTACGCATTCCATTCGGATGGGTGACGTCGTAGCTTCCACGCGTCGTTTGAGAGCAAAGGTTCCCATCGAGCACCTCATTCCCGAGGGACACATTGTTCATTCATCCGGCTTTGTCGTACCCGGTCCAGGGCATAGCAGCACTTCAGATGTCGCGCGTGCCAAGGAGAGGGAGCGCAACGAGAACCTAGACCGTGCAATCCAGACAGCAGGCGTTGCTCATCGCGTCCTCGAATCTGACTTGGAGGTCGACGCTACAACTCTTCCCTACTCTTCAAAGATACCCTTTGAAGTACGCGAACCCGATGGGACTGTCAAGCACACTAGCGGGTACGTCCCTCCGACGCCTGCCTACAAGTTTAGGTACCCCGTCAGGACGAATGCCTTCTTGGACCGCAAGGTTCCTGTACCACGTCAGGTGCCAAGGCAGCCATCTCCAGCACGCGCTGTTCTGAGGGCTGTGCACACTGCTTCGGGGCTAGAGACTTCATAGGGCGGGTGTGGCGAAGAAATCTGGCTTGCCGAAGAATTTGGGAGTCAGTTGACGTGTAGGTTAGCGCTCTGATGACATGGAGGCGATGGACTTGGGAGCGTCTTTCCACTGAGTGGCATGCGACGCCCAAGTCGGTGCAGATACTCCAAATGCAAGCCTGTATACATGTACCCATTATTGGTTTACATAGAAACATTTGAATACTTGGTGATTACCTTGCTCGAGCCTCGAGGAGGTTGTTCCATAACAGTAACAATAAGCTTGCTGGTGCCTTCTTCATCTGAACTGGCAAATCACTGACCGTTGTGCCTCAGAGCGTTACCACGACAACTTTTAACATTACAAATTAGACCAGGACAGAGTATGTGCTTGCATGTGATTGTTTTCACTGAATTCGTTTGGAATTCGTTTCAGGTCAGTGCAATTCTCGTAGAATCCCCACTTAAGGTGTGTGTGGGACGAAAAAGAACATTACTGTATCCATTGTTTGATCTACAGATTAAACAGCGTCACCTGAGCACGCCAGTATGGACTACCAATGCACTGGGGGATCTTCTTACCCCTCGATCCTGAAGAAACATTCCACCTCCGAAGTCGTGGACTTTGATAGCAACCGTGAGTTTGAACGGGATGGCATAGTTTCACCTCCTTGCGTCTTAATTCTATGTCACATAAATTCCAACTCTCTGCTCACAGTTCCAGCAGCCTGCTTCCACCTTCCTAGGCACGCACGCAAGAGTGCTCACCTTCAGCGACTCCTCTTGTCGATCCTACACATAGTCCCACTCTGCGCGGTGTCGGTGGCGTTTACAATGGCCGCTGTCGCCCCGGTCATGTCTGTTTCCCAATCCATCAGGCGAGACTTGCACCTGCACATGCCAGATATACACTGATATCTCTATAGTGGTACAAGTGGAGTCAACTCACAATTTCCTCCGTGTTGGTTTACCGAATACGGCTGCGAGGAATCTAATCATATCGTGCCTGTTTAACGAGTGGGGTTGCAACGAACACCGAGTCTGCAGATACCTCGGAGGTAAGTGACCATGCCTACGATGAATCTCTTAACCCTAGGTGGTGAGGTCTCTCCGTATGAGGGTCAAATGCCGTGAGATAGATCTTCTCTAGTCATTACTCTTTATTGACCACCATCTTGTCAGGGCCCCTACACTAGCCACGACCGCAACTAAGCATGGCGCTTCTGTTTCCAGCATCAACTTGCTCATCGGCGAGGTTCTATAAGAGGGCGTTTTTACTCCTGAAAATGCAGATGTTTTGCATGGTCTGGTTCCGTGAGACCTACTTGACTACACATTAGCAGGACGGTTGATGATCGCGTTTCCAACGAATCCTTTTCCTAAGATAAATTAAACCACCTGGAGAGTGACCTCAGGATAGCCCTTGGATCGACGACTTTGAGGGAATGATCATGGGCTTTCCACAGATGCGTGTTTCCCCGAAATTTGGAATGTGCTGGCGTGTTTGAAGTATTGAAAGCTTGCCATTGATGTTTTGATATCGAATAAAAGGCGGGATGCATATGACAAGAGCCTCCGATTTACCCCGTCATGTATAATTCTGACAATGCACACTTGTGATGACAACTGTTGATCCGTTGATGTCTTCAGGCGTGCACTTTCAAGTTCTTTGAAATTCCCCGCTATTGGTTTAATCTGCCTTACTCAATCCCTAATATCCTTGCAAGACAAATATATGAGTCGTGAAATTCCTGGATATGTTCTCCGAAACGTGTCACAAATATTATGCGCCTCGCGATCTGCATACAAAATTGTAGAGATTCATTGCAACTCGCAACTGTTCACACAGTAGAGAAGATTGGAAGTGAAAAGCGACTACAGATTGTGTTATCTACACTCGGCTACCAACAAAGTGGCTCGTGCGCTTCCACGTGTGGATGTCACGTGATGTGATTACAGCATATAACACGCCAATCAACGATGACGCGCCTTTCACTCTAACCACCATCACCCGTTGCCTCGCATCCATCCATCTCAAAGGCTCAGCCACATACACCCAAGTAACATACCTTATCACCAATGTCTGGACGTGGAAAAGGAGGAAAGGGTCTCGGAAAGTACGTCGTGCTACTTTTCACGCTGGATGACACGCTGACGGGTAGTCCAGGGGAGGCGCCAAACGTCACCGCAAGATTCTCCGTGACAACATTCAGGGTATCACGAAGCCTGTACGTGTTGTTCTCTCTTCACTCTCGCATTGTCTCATCGTCTGAACCCTGTAGGCCATTCGTCGTCTCGCTCGTCGTGGTGGTGTGAAGCGTATCTCTGGTCTTATCTATGAAGAAACCCGTGGTGTTTTGAAGATATTCCTTGAGAACGTGAGTCACGATCATAACTGTCTCGGCTCCGGTGTCTGACTTTATATGCCAGGTCATCCGTGACTCTGTTACCTACACGGAACATGCAAAGAGGTAAGAATGCCCTTCGTCCTAGAAATGCTGTGCATATCCTGACTCTTGTTCAGGAAAACCGTTACTGCGCTTGACGTTGTGTACGCCCTCAAACGTTCTGGTCGTACCCTCTATGGTTTCGGTGCTTAAATGGCCATGTATCAAGTACCCGACGTTTGTATGGGCCATGTAGATGCTGCGCTGTTATTTTTTGTTTCCTATGACTAGTATTTGTACATTATGACTATGGTGACAATGTTATGTAGACTCCATCCCTTTCCATCCTCGACAAAGCCAGTAGCCTTCTGCAGACTCGGCCCTACTAGAATTCGGTTTGAGATAGTGAACGTTGTGGAAGTTGGGATCCAGCAGACGTTTTCGAAAGTCTTGCAGTAGAGGGTGAGCAAAGTGTTTGAGCCTACATGTGGATGTCAGCGTTGTCATGTTGCACGGTAGTATCACTCACAACAATATTCCACCCTGATGCCTATTGTCTCGTACGTGCAGATTATCTTTTGCAAAGTCGAATACCGACTGACATATGTCGAGGTTCCTTTCGACATCTCGGGTTTTATTACCCGAGGAATTAGCTGCCATGTCGGAGAGGATTACATCTGCCATGCCAGAGGGATTCTCAGAAGTGCTAAGCGCAGCCTTTATTATGGTCCCCGCTTGAGGTGTTAAAAAGTCCATCTGCATGGTGTGCACACCCGGTATTGGTGCCATAGGCAGCAAATCGACAGAGACAATGACGCCCCTCCCTCGCGGAGAGCTCCACACGTCAGTCTTCTTTTCGGCTCCTGGTGGATCGCCAGAATGGGTGGCTTCTGGTGTGGTGTCCACCCATCCGAGTTTTTCAGCGACAACTTGGCTCCAACCTCCTGGAGCTGCACCGAGGTCCACAACTGCACGGACGCTTTTCCTGGATAGGAAAGCGCCCCAGGTCGCGTCAAGCTCGATCAACTTAAAAGCCGAGCGAGATCGATAGGCGTTCGGGGACGCATTGCGTTGTTTGACGTACGGATCGCGAGACTGTCTAGAGAGCCACGAACGGGATGCCGCGCTCAGTTTTCGCTGGAGGGTGGGAGACGGACGGAAGGACATGTGGAAGAGGATGGCGTTGTTTGGATCCCAAGGCCTTGCCAAACAAAACACGTCCAAATTGAGACTTGATGCCAGCGTCGACGCTCGTACCGGGATATAAGCAAGTCGACGCGTTTGGACCCGATGAGGATTACCTCGATGAGGAGGAAGAGGTTTCGTATGTCACGCTTGATTTGGGCGTGGTAGAACCTACGTTGCTCCCGAGCACATCGACGTACAGGTTAATCGTGAGTGTCTACATATCCATTGTGCTGATCGTTCACGGTGGAATAAAAGGGGTTGGATACACCGACACCTTTCTTACAGCTCTCTGGCTCGATATTCAAAGGCCGTCATGACACGCTTCTCGGTACAGAACTCCTATTCACGGAAGAAAAAAGTGCGCGAGCGATGCGTCTGTCTGTGTCGTGGTCCCTTGACACTGAATCAACAGCGTAGATCATGATGCTCAGCCGAACAAACGCGCGTTGGCCCATGTCGGCTGCACAGAACAACGCATCCGCTTCAAGGAGGTGCAGCTCAAGGAAAAGGCACGTCCCGAACCGACGTCCTCTGAGCGTAGACAGGCAGATCTCCTGGAGGAAATGGCCTCCATGTACGTGGACTTGGAGCCAGACAAGGTAGCTACCGAGGATACATCTTCTGTGGCCCTCGAGGGGTCTCTTCAGGAGACGACTGGGCCTGGGCTTCCGCGCAAGAGAAAGAAAAGGTCAAAGAAGGGGAAAGAACGCGCGGTGGAGGAAGATGCTATGGATACTACTTGATTATATTCACTCCTACCGACAGAGGTTTGAGGTCGAGGTACGAGTCTGGTCTGTTGAATTCGAGATATACATTCCAGCCCACACAATTTGCGTGGATGGTTGCAGTTACTAATGTCCATTCATGTGTACCAACTAGGCTTAGGAGCTAAGCGAGAAAGCAGGCTTCCGATACGAGAACTAGAACAGAAACGAATGTGAGCAAGGTAGGGTATATGCAGCTATCCAGTCTTGCCAACGGAGTAAGAGCTATTCCAACGCGGCAATTCATAGTACAACTCGCTAGAGGACGCTCATCGTCTGGCACTTCCCCGACCGTACCCGGCTTGAAGGTTGTCGAGTTCTGACTCCAGCTGCTTGATGGCACTGTGCGCCATCTCCAAGTCTTTGTTGAGACGGTCTCGTTCTGCAATGAGCTGCGAGCAATCACATTAGTCGAGTTCATTGACAACAAGCTCCTGAAGCGAGCTTCCTCGGCCTTGACCTGCTCGGTGAAACGTTTGCGGAGTTGCTCTTCCTCCTTGAATTTCGGATTGTCCACCTTCTTGACTTTTGGCTCCCCGAACTTCCTCGTCTCCATCTGCTGCTGCCTGTAGTTTTCGTAGTGGAGCTCTTCGGTCGTTGAGATCAAGTCCAACATGTGGGTCCTGATAAGAAGGGAGCGCAACATGCAGAAGTCACAGTGGTTTTCGTTCTCGACCTCGGCAACACCCCAAAGGTACTTGCGACCATTGACGACACGTCCATCAAGCGTCTGAACATTCTGCACTATACACTAGGGAGCATGATATTCCCCGAATGAGTGATCTTGAGAACCGTGGGTTGGATGGCGACTCCAGCGTGTATACAAGAGTGATAATTGTAGGATTGACTGCAGGAGGGACCTCGCGAGACCGTAAGTCTGATATAATATGCCACTGCGCCCACCTAGTCCTTGACCTGGTCAAATAGAGACCCACTTTATGCCACTCGCGGTCGTTGCTATTCAATGAATATGGCATTGTCCACGGAGATGGCTTGATATATGACACCAATACCGGTGCCCATGAAGACTCTCCCATCGAGTTTGTGATGGTTTATCTTCTGATCTCGGTCAACAAGGATTCGTTGACGTTGACCGAGTTGGCGGCGCGGATTGGAGAAATGAGGGCGCGTGTGCGGGTCGAACACCTGGATATCCGGATGAACTCACGGGTGGCCAAAGCTATGTTTGACTTTATAAAAGAGGCCTCGACTCTATTCCCTGACGATACCAGGGCGGAGGTGAGGCGGAAGAGGAGGTTTCGGTCTCGGTTAGAAAGGAAAAGGAGCGGCGAGAGGAACCTGGGTGGTCACAACTGGTTATTCTACCGCCTCAGCCGGACCGCCGCGAGAGGCCAAGAAGGCGATTGCACCCCCACTGATAACGCCTGCAAGGGTACCCACGACGCCAGGCATGACACGATGACTTGTCTTGTTCGCATTCGTCTCGATTTGAGTGCTGTGTTCAGCCTCCTTGGGAATGCTTGGTGTATGTTTTGTCCTACAGTAATCTGGCGTGGATCATGATGACAAGACAAACTTGGAGATTCGTCCAGATTATCACGCCCCCAAAGCCTTGATAGCAAGGTGGTGGATGCGCCCATGCAGACAATCAACCTGCCAACGAGGGCGACACCAAGACGTTTGTGCACCTGGTGTCTGCGATAATACACGGCAGTTGAATTGATCTTGGATCACTCACCTTGGGTAGACACATTTTATTAGGAATCAAGCGCCGAAAACATGCCCTATTTGAGGGAAGAGACAACGTGTTTGCGCACAGGAGGCACCTTCCTTCGACCAACTTGCTGCACAACATCCATGTCATCCCCTCGGATGATTGGTGCGTACTGACGAGATGAATTTGCACTGATTCTGATCGTCAGACAAGACTATCCCCAGCTCGTCGAAATTGACGCTGGTGGCAGGGTGGTTGTAGTGACATTTACAGCGAACAGCGAGTATCTTGTCAGTGGTGGCCACAAAAAGGTTCAAGTATGGCGCGTAAAAGATGGCCAACGAGTTGCGACGATGAAAGTGGAAGGAGGGGTCGAATGTGTTGCTGTCTCCAAAGATGGCCGATTCATCGCAGCGGGGGCATGGGACGAGGTGCTGGTCTGGAACGCAACGACCTTTGAACGAACCTTTGTGGGCAAGACGGGCAGGTTGAATTTCACTTTTGACGTCGATTTCTCACCAGACGCGACGAGACTGGTCTCTGCAGATGGTGGTATTCACACAGCCACCGTTTGGGATTTGGCAACGAGCCGAGAAGTACAGACACTGAACCACCGCAGGGAATCAGTCCAAGCAGCCAAATATTCTCCACAGGGTGACCGAATTGCAACAGCCACTGAGGAAGCTGTCCGAGTCTGGGACAGCAGCGATGGTCGATTACTGGTCAACTTCAAAGTGGGAGTGCACCCATGGCGAGGTCTTCTTTGGTTTGGCAATCATCTCTTCTTCAAAGCCAGGGACAATAAAATCAAGCAAATCGATGCATCTACTGGGTCAACAGTCTCAGAGTGGTCAGTTCCCGATGTCACCTACGACTCATGCATGGCCATACCACGCCATGCTGGATTCATAGCACACTCTGCAAAAGACAGCATCACTTTCTGTGGCACCTCGACACACACCCAACTCGGTCTCATCCCACAGAGTCTTAGCAACTGTATTGCACTCTCTCCCGACAAACAACTTCTTGCAAGTGGTGGAGACGGGGGGGTCGAGATAAAAAATCTATCTTCTATCACAGTGCGTTTCGTCTCCCAACTTCCTTTTATCATACAGACAACTCGATTTCAAGGA